>JALNIF010001627.1:0-20417 GCA_026284005.1 Thecaphora frezii | reverse complement strand
GCTACCCAGAGCCAAGTAGCCTACCCAGCCAACAGACAATCCAAAAATGTACTCAAGTAATTTTGAATCTCGCTGACATTCTGCTGAAACTTACCCAGAACCCTACTTAAGTATGTTGCAAAACATCCCTAATAGGTTGCAAAACGTCACTAGTAACTCGTAGTTAAGTCCAAACCCCTCCCATGCAGCCGCTCGAGCCACTTTTGGCTGCAGCGCCACGCTGACGCCGCCTCCAAGCGCAGCGTGTCTCGTCGTTCCCTCCTCTTCCTTGCCCCCCTTTTCCCTACCCCGCTGCTCTGTCGGCCGACGTATCAACACCACCAGCCCCACCCTTCTGGCCTAGGCTTCCTGTCAAAGCCCGCCTCGCTCGGCCTTTGCTCCGCTCTCCTCCAACAGCAGCCATATCCACTTCCCCCTCGTCCTTGCCCGGCTCCACCATCAGCATGGACGGCGAAGCGCACCAACATTCGGCCTACCGCAGGCCAAGCCAGATCCACCTCTCTCCCAACGATCCTTTCGACTGGGAATCCTACATGTGAGTCGGGAATCAGGTCCATCCGCCCCGCTGCCCCACTGCCCGTCTCGCCTTCACCTTCTAACGGTCCTCGTCCCCCTTATCCCTGCTGCGGTATTTTAGCGCATCCTATAAGGGTCTCGCTCGCATCCACCGACTCGCACACCTTGCAACCTCTTGTCCGGAGCTGCGCAAGCCATGCTCGCAAGCCGCCCTCGACTTGCTCAAGCAGACCACCCGCGACACCTCGACCTACCGCCGTGTTCTGATCCTGCAAAATACCCATGCCGATGGTTCCCTGCTGCCGGCCTCGGAGCGCACGCCCCTCGATAGCCAGTGGGTCGAGCAGACTGAAGCTCAGAATCGCAGCGAGCGAGAAAAGCTCGAGCTCGAGATGCGCAACTACCAGAACAACCTTATCAAGGAGAGCATTCGCATGGCCCACAGGGATCTTGGCGACCACTTCAAGGCCACGGGCAAGCTACAGGAGGCATTGAAGTCCTACACGCGCACCAGGGACTTCTGCTCGACGAGCGAGCACATCATCGAGATGTGCCTCAACGTCATCGACGTTTCGCTCCGGCTCGAAAACTTTGGCAACGTTCAGACCTTTGTTTCCAAGGCCGAGGGTGTGCTCGAGTCATACGTCCCGAGCGGCAATAGCGCCGGAGCCAGGAAGCTCAGCCCCGCCGGTGCGAGCTTGGTGGCGCCGCCGACCAAGGGCGGCACGACAGCCGGCGCTGACGCCATCGGTGCGCTGTTCCGAGCCGGTGGCAGCTCCGCTTCACAGATGCATCAATCCGGAAACACATCAGCTGCCGCGACGGGCGCTGGCGCTGCAGCTGCAGGGACCGCGGCCAAGCGCCAGGTGGCCGAAATCAGCGCCAAGCTCAGGGCGGCCCAAGGATTGGCCGCGCTCGGCCTGCGGCAATACGAGACGGCGGCCAAGACGTTGGTCGGCCTCGATCCCGAACAGACGGCGGCGCTTGGCGAGTATCTCTCGGCTTCGGACGTGGCCATCTATGTGGTGCTCTGTTCGCTGGCCACCATGGAGCGAGGTCCGCTCCGGGCGCAGATCCTCGAAAAGGCGAGCTTTCGCGCGTTTTTGGAGCACGAACCACATGCCCGCGAGCTGCTCGACTCCTTTGCAGCAGCTGAGTTCAGAAAGGTCGGCCTTGTGCTCGAGCAGTGGAAGGTGAGTCCCCGCCCCCTTCGGAGATGTTTCCATGATGGTTTTATGTTGTGAGCTGAGCAGGTCCGCTAACGCCGAACCCCGTATCGCGCCTCTACGTTACCTTGCTACGATAGAGCCGTCACCTTCTCGATCCGGTCTTGGCCCCGCACATGGACGCCATTCACACTGCGCTCACCCGCCGTGCGCTGCGGCAGTTCTTTACGCCGTTTGACAAGATCAGCATCTCCCGGATGGCCAACGCCTTTGGTTGGGAGGAGGAGCGGATGGCCAAGGAGCTGGTTGGCTGTGTAGAAAGGGGCGAGTTCAAGAACCTCGCAGGCAAGTCGGCGGCGAGCGATTCGGGCGAGGCGAGGATCAACTGGCACAGCAAGACGCTCGAGTACCGCGTTGCCGACAACAGACAGAAGCTGTTTGAGAGCGCCCTTAGGAATGGCGAAAAGATGGACAAGGATAACAAGCGCATGCTGTTGCGGATGAAGCTGGTGGAGAATGGGTAAGTCTGGGTCTACGGCAGCCCGAAGGCCATTTGGAAAAGGGTAGCGGATGATTGAGACTTGACCGCAAATCTTGGCTCACTGTGAACGCAATCTGGACTCGTCATCGACGCTATTGTTGCTTCTCCCTTTGCTACAGGATCATCGTCAAGGCACCTCCGGAACTCGATGAAGACGAGGTGCAGTCCGAAATCTGAGTTGACCGAACGCCATAACGACGACCAACAGCTTCCGTCAGGCAGGTTCTCACCCTGTACGAAGCAAGTTCTGCCCCCCTTTTCCCCTCCTGTACTACGTACGCGCATCCTGCTCTGTGACTGGCATCCCTTGTGTTAATGAATTGTACCTATATGAAGTGAGCACCCAAGCAAACAGACAACCTCGTCAAATGTATGTCTGTGTGTGTGTGTGTGTGTGTGTGTGTGTGTGCGGGTTGCAGCCCCCTGAACCAGGGTCCAAGGGTTGGCATGTTGCTCAGTGTATTTGGGTTGGAATGGGTCGGATCCGCGGTGCTCCAGAGTGGAGTTTTGGCAGCAGCAGCAACCTGGGCGAGTGTGGCCAAGGCGCAGACATGGCTGCATGCGAGCGAGCCAAGCGAGGCGAGAAAGGGGACGCGTGTGAGGGGTGTGATCGGATTTACTCCACTCTGAGCAACGTCGCCTCAACCCTCTTCCCCCTCTTCCCCCTCTTCCCCCCGAGCCACATTCCAACCTCCGCCTCGATTCTGAGTTAGCAGGCCCAACTCTCGCTCGCACACCACCACACTTCGGTCCACGCTCAGCTCGACGCTACCCTACACACACTACCTCCTTCACCGCCTTCCTCCGCGCCCAAACCTACTCACAGCACACAACAGTACTGCGCGCCCCTCTCGCGCCCTCTTGAGCCTCGCCCTCGCCACAGCAACGCCTCTTCAGCAGGGGACCGCCACACGCTCACCTCTTCCTTCACACTAGCCTTTCAGACCACCTCGACGTCCACATCATGTCTGACGCTCAGCCACCCGCCGGCTCAGGTGAAGGCCAGGCGCCGCAGAGGCCTCCCGCTGCCAACGTCGCAGGTCCTTCCTCGACCGCCGCCGCGGATGGTGACACCAAGATGATTCCGGCCGAGCCAGAGGAAGATTCGCTACCCGCCGAGGTCCTCAACGCTTCGGTCGAGGAGATCCAGACGCGTACTCGACTGCTCGAAAACGACGTCAAGGTGATGCGCTCCGAACACATGCGCCTGATGCACGAGCAGTCTTCTAAGCGAGACCAGATCAAGGACAACACTGACAAGATCAAGCAGAACAAGATGCTACCGTACCTCGTCGGCAACGTCGTCGAGATCCTCGACATCGACCCCGATATCGACGAGGAGTCCGAGGAAGGCGCCAACGTCGACCTCGATGCTAGGAGGAAGGGCAAGTGCGCCGTCATCAAGACGTCAACGAGGCAGACCATCTTCCTGCCCCTCATCGGCCTCGTACCTGCAGAGGAGCTCAAGCCCGGCGACCTGATTGGCGTCAACAAGGACAGCTACCTGGTGCTCGACAAGCTGCCGGCCGAGTATGACTCGCGTGTCAAGGCGATGGAGGTCGACGAGAGGCCCACCGAGACGTATACCGACATTGGCGGTCTAGACAAGCAGATCGAGGAGCTGGTCGAGGCCATCGTGCTGCCGATGAAGCAGGAGGCAAAGTTTAAGAACCTCGGTATCCGCCCTCCCAAGGGCGCCCTCATGTACGGCCCGCCAGGTGAGTCTTTTCTTTTCCCGTCCTGCGCGATGTTGTGTGTATAGGCGCTGACGCACTGGCCGCCGTCTTTTGCGACCCTATCTGCTCGGCGATGCAAATGAATTCTTACAGGTACCGGAAAGACGCTGCTCGCGCGAGCATGTGCTGCGCAGACCAACGCGTGCTACCTCAAGCTCGCCGGACCATCGCTGGTGCAGATGTTTATTGGAGACGGCGCCAAGCTGGTGCGTGACGCTTTCGAGCTGGCCAAGGAGAAGGCGCCGGCCATTATTTTCATCGACGAGCTGGACGCCATCGGTACAAAACGATTCGACTCGGACAAGTCGGGAGACCGAGAGGTGCAGCGAACCATGTTGGAGCTGCTCAACCAGCTCGACGGTTTCTCGAGCGATGAGCGGATCAAGGTCATCGCGGCCACCAACCGTATTGACATCCTCGACCCTGCATTGCTACGATCAGGACGATTGGACCGCAAGATTGAGTTCCCGCTGCCCAACGAGGAGGCGCGCGCGAGAATCATGGAGATCCACTCGCGCAAGATGGCTGTCGGCCCCAACGTCAACTTTGAGGAGCTCGCACGCAGCACCGACGAGATGAACGGTGCGCAGCTCAAGGCGGTTTGTGTCGAGGCAGGCATGATTGCGCTGCGGGAGGGCGCCACCGTGCTGGATCACGAGCACTTCCACGGCGGCATCCTCGAGGTGCAAGCAAAGAAGAAGAACGACCAGTTCTACTTTAGCTGAGACGTTACCGCGGCGAGGGCGGCGGCTGCGTGACAGGGTTTTTGGAATATACTCTATTTCTCTTGTGGCACGGATGCTGGGTTCGGCACCGGTGATGACGATGATGAATGCATGTGCAGCAACGATTAAAGAAACCAGGGCGCTAACTCAGCTCGTCCCATCCCGTAAGATCCTCTCCCGCTTCTTCATCGTCGTCGTCTCGATCCTCGCCGTAGGCGTCCATCTCTTCGTCAACCGCGTCGCCGACAGGTCGTCCGCGGGTCGGTTCAGGGCTTGAGGAGAGCTCCCTATCCGGATCCGATAGGGAAGCGTCGCTCTCGAGGACAAAGTTGTAGGTTTCTTCGTCGGCGTCCGTGTCGGGCTTGATGGGGTTGGTGTCGGTTGGTTCGGCCTTGACTGCAAACAGACGCGGGGCGGCGTCCGGATCGGGCTTGATGGTGGTTGCAGGGGGTGCTGGTTCGCTGGCAACAGCGTTCGGATTGGACTTGACATTTGCCTTTGATCGCGGTGGTGGAGAGGAGCTGGACGTCGGGAGGCCGGCGTGCTGCGGTTCGATGCGATCGAAAGCGGTCGTGACGGCCTCAGTTGAGCTAGCTAGCGCGGCTGCTGCCTCTTGATGGCTTTGGGATGCGTCGACCGCCGTTTCAGTGGGCAAGAGCGAGGGCGCAGGCTCGGGTTCGTCGACGTTGGGGCCAGGGGCAGCGGGCGGAGACATGCGGGCATCCTCCTGTCCGTTTGGGATCGGTTCCACTTCAGAGGTGCGCTGTAGGTTGAGCAGCCTCCTCTCAAGCATCTGCACCGTCCTCCGCCTCGCCACCAGTAGCCGATCGGCCTTGGCCAAGTTGAGGTCGGCGTACCTCTCTTGGCTCGGTGGGACGTTGGCCGGTTGCGGCGACTGCTCTGCCGCAGCCAGCTTGGTCCTCAGCTCTTCGACTCTTCGGTCCAGCTCCTCAAGCTCCATCTTTCCATGCTCGACGGCCTGGAGGTCGAGGTGCTTTTCGAGCGCCCTCCTGGCAGCGTTTTCGATGTGTTCGAATCGGACGGGCCCGAGGAGCTCTCCGCCGTACCACCTGCTGACGATGACGAGAACGTCGCTGGCGCCCTCATCGCGGGTCACCTTGAGCACCCTGTCGCCGCCCCATTTTTCGCCGTCGTCCTCCTTTTCCTCTTGCAGCGAATAGTCGTCGGGACCCGTGAGGCCCTGGCGTCCGGGCTTGAGCGAGAGGACGCGGTAGGCGTACATGTCGTGCGAGGATCCGCGCTTGTTTGGCGGAGCATTGGCAAACTGCGGCGGCAGCAGGTCGACGGGCACCGTAGGATGGACGAGGCGCGCGAGGTGCGAGAGGAGCGCCGAGATGTAGGACGGCGACGTGGTGAGCAAAGGGTAGACGTAGCCGATGAAGAGCGAGGAGCGGTCGACAATCTGCGCCGCCTCGCAAGAGACGGGCCAGGGAAGCGAAGAGAGCTCGGCGGTGCTGCTAGAGGCCGAGGGTCCGGCTCCCAGCCACGAGGTGAGGGAGCGAGGCGCGCCACCCTGGGCCACCGGCGCAGCGCCGGCAGATGCGGATGGGGTCGAGGCAGTCTGGCCACTCTTGCGAGATCGGACCGAGGCCCAGGCGGCGTCGGCTTCCACTTGCGCTTGCACACGTTCGGCCTCTGAGTTGAAGCCGTCGTCGCCATCGTCGTCGTCATCGTTATCGCCAGCTCTGCTTGCGCTTTGCTTGCTTTCTGACCGGGTGGCTTTGTTCCTCTGGCTTTGATGTGGGTTCGCATCAGGGTGGGATGCTCTGAGCCTTTTTGCAGTCTTTGTTGTCTTAGCCGCATCGTCTGGCGAGGGCTGCTTCCTCTTCTTCTGCTTGCTCGGACGCTTCTCAACGTTTGCCGCACGGATCTGCTGGATCAGCTCGTCCTCTACTTCGGCTGCGCCGTCCCCTTCCTGATCCATATCATCGGCATCGTTGTCGTCGTCGTCGTCGTCGTCGTCGTCATCGTCATCGTCATCGTCATCGTCATCGTCATCGTCATCGTCATCGTCATCGTCATCGTCATCGTCATCGTCATCTCCGTCCGAGACGGACGGTGCGTGGCGGCCACGTCGTTTGTTGGCCTGCCTGCCATCACGCTGCTGCGGCCTCCACTCGTCCGCCGAGTCGCTGTCTGCTTCGGGTGTAGCTCGGTCGGCGGCTTCCGAATCTGCGTCTTGTTCTGCTCGAGCCAACTTCTTGGCGGCGGCGGCGACGCCGGTGCTGACGGAAGCTTCCTTGAGCAAGCTTCGTGCAGCGGCCGAGCGGGTGCGGGGCGGCATCGTTGTCGATTGCAACCTGCAGAGAAGCCGAGGGCGCGACGGATGTGCCGGCGTAGGGCTTGGGCCGAGGAGACGCAGATGGCACGGTGGTGGAAGGCGGCTTAGGCACAAGAATGGTCAGGGTCAGGTCCAAATTCTCTGGCTTAGCCGACGCCAAGTGGAGGGCAGCGAGCCACGCCGAGACCCGACCACGCGGTAAAGGCAGCGCCTAGTGCAAACAAGGTTTCAAAGGCGGTAGGGCCGGCAGCGGATGCAAGCGATGACTCGCCCCACACGCCCAGCTTGCTTAGCTTGCGAGTGGTCGCTGCTGCTGCTGCTGCCTCCAGCTTCGTGTGTCTGCTCTGCCTACTCCGCTTCCCTTGCACTTCTTGGCTCTGGCTCTGGCTCGCCCCCGCTGCCTCGCTCCGTTCCTGTCGGACGTTCCGCCGGCCCCCTTGTCGCCGGCGACACTCGAGAAAGCGCGAGGCAATGCCATGCACAGCCCCCGGCCGCGTCACCTGATTCTACGCTAGCCCACCCACCATGGCCGAGTCGCCGCTCAGTGCCCTCGAGAGGCTGCCGCCGGAGCTGCATCTCGCCATCTGCAAGCTCTTGGACGTCGGCGACCTGTTTCGGCTGCGCCTCACCTCCAAGGCGCTCGCCGCAGCCACCCTCTCCCTCTCGCTATGGCGCTACCACGCCGCCTGCCTCGGTACCCACATCCCGCTCCAACCGCTCCCCCCCACGCTCGCCAATAGTACTGCTGCCGCCGACGCCTCGACCACCGCCGACACCGACCTCCGCCTCGCTCTCGAGTGGAGCCTTTGGAACGCTTCGCGCATCGAGCAGCGATGGAACACGCTCGGAGCGACGCCCAGCACCTGCTACAAGACCCGCGCCCACATCGACCGCATCACCTGCCTCAAGCTCGTCCTCGGTCCGCTAGAGCGTGCGGTCGAGGCAAAGGGAAAGTCTCGGTACCGTCGCAAGCGGTACCTCCTCACTGGTTCCGTCGATGGCTACGTGCGTGTGTGGGACCTCAGCGGCCCACTGCCGGACGTCCGCGCTGCTATGGCGGGTGGCGAGGCCGAGCAGGTTACGTTCAAGCGCCACCCATCCTTGAGCCGGCCTACCAGTGCCGCTCCCGACGCGGGCGGTGACAGCACCGTGCCAGGGTCCAGGAGCAGCAGCAGCAGCAGTAGCAGCAGGAGCTGCGCCGTGATCCCCGTCGACGCCATGTTGCCTCCGGTCACCTCGATGCGGCACCGTCAGAACGATACGCGCCGCAGGAAGCTGGAGCATCTCGTCGCTGAGGTTGACACGGGCGGCGACGTGACGGCGCTCGACGCCGTCCTGTCCTCTGACGGCTCGAGCGTCGACATCGCCGTCGGTTCCTACTACAGCGCTGCGGGATGCCTGGTCTACGTGCTGGATCTCACCAACAAGCCGACGGTGCTCGACTGTCGTGGTGCCCTCGATCCGCCCCAGTGGTGCGGCACGCAGTGCGTCTCCCTACTCGGAGACAAGGTGGCCGTCGGCACGTACACGGGCCTGCTGCACATCTTTGACTGGAAGACTGGTTGGAGGGGGGGCATCGAGCGCAGCGACCGAAGTTCGACGGCCGCCGTCAAGCTGTTTCCCCACCACCTGCTGGCCGTCGGCAGGCTCGGCGTGGTCGAGCTCTTTTCGCTGCCGACGGAGCAAGAGAGGGAGTCGGCGGACGACGCGTACCGGCAAGCACCGCCGTCTCGAAGCGGCCACGAGTCGGCGCACAGCATGCTCAGTCTCGAAGATACGCTCGGCTCCGTCGCCGCGTCATCCGCGACCAGCGACGCCACCATCGCATCGTCGCACGTCGAGGCCAGCTCGCGCTCGAGCTTCGAGACGCAAACCTCGCAACAGGCGCGCAATCGGCCACCAGCGCTCCTCGCCCGCTACCCGATTCTGGAGGGCAACAAACCGCTGCTCAGCGTCAGCTTTGGCGAGGTGCGCGACACATCGTTGTTGCTCTCGCCTTGCTCCAACGATGACATCCACGCGCCGCTGACGCTCTTTGTCGTCGACCTCGGCGGCCTCACGCATCTCGAGTTCCAGCCGCTTAGCCGATGCGACAAACAACAGCAGCAGCAGCACGACGACGAGGGGTTCCCCTACCAGTTCCCGCCTTCCATCTTTAGCCGAGAGTGTTTGGCGGGTGAGAGGCTCATCGGAGCCGCGGCGGGTGCCAGCGGAAGGCGAGGGATACTAATGACAAGCCTGGGAGGCGTCCCGCCGGCCTGCAGTGTGCGGGGCTATTCGAGCCACCGGCCACCGTCGCCCCGGCAGGGCGGTTACGGTGTTGACAGTGAGCGCCAGCCCGAGGGCTCCCGCTCCAGCCTGTTGCTGCCCCTCTGCCCGACGCCCAACACCTCCCTACCGAGTCCACGGGGCGGAGCATCAGCCGGTACGGGCGCAACGACGTGCCCTTTCACCGATGTCCGCACCGCTTCCGGTTCGAACCACTTGCCCCGGCAGGCGGCCGCGTACGGCGGCAGCAGGGCCGATATCCTGACCGAAGTCGCGCTCGACGAGGAGAGCGGGCTCGTCTGCCTCGCCACGGCACGCGGCGTTGTGTGGATCGCCGACTACGGCCAGGATCCTGCCGGGCTCCGCGATAGCACAGGCGCTGGCGGAGACGCGCAGAGCGAGAACGAGGCGGGCATCTAGGTTGTTGCTTGTCTTTCTCTTTTTGTACGTTTTTTTTCTCCTTTTCCTGCCTCCTGTTGGTATACCTACAACGTCGATCTGCCGTTTGTTTTAGGCTTACTCTTACCCTCTCTTTTCCTTGCTCAACGTCGTATGTATGTTCACTTTCGCTTCGGCGCCGGGCTTGTATCTACTAGGCGCACCCCGTCCCTCCTTTTCCTTGCTCGTGCTCAGAATGGACCGATGTCTATGCTTGACGAAAATCAGGGTTCGTGCGATGCGAAGTTGGCACCGGGCAAACATGCGGCCACGAGCATGTATCTAAGGCCTGTTGGTCGCGATCACGAGCTCGCCACAGCCTACTTTGCAGCCACATACAACGACCGTGCCCTTGTCCAGTTGTGACTGCCAAGTTTGCTGTCCTATACCATGCACTGTGCTGTCTGAACAACGAGAAGGAACCTAGAAGGCGTCTTGTCTGGCGAGCAACGACCCGGAAGGTGACGAGCCAACAGCGGTCACAAGAACATCGCAATGGTGAAAGCATTTGTTCCTGACCGTCGCAACCCTAACAGAGAGCTTGGCGAAGTCTTGAGGTCGGTCGGTCTGGTGTAAGAGGTTGTCGTGCTGGAGAGCAGCAGTCGCAGCAGCGTTGACAGTAAAGCAGGCAGCAGTTTTGATGGAGAAACTCACAACTCTTGCGCGTTGCCGGTTGGCTCGCGGCATGTTGACATGCGTTATTCTCAACGAGACCCCGTCTCCCTCCCTGAAAGCCCGCGCGCACCGCGGCGCTCAGCACGTCGGGATGCGTTTTCACAGAACGCCACTAGCCCACGACGATTTCTAGATTACTACAGACTGTTTCTTTGCTCAAGATTAATGCTCAATCCCAAGTGGGGCAGCGTCGTTCACAGAGAGAAGCTCTTATCGCGATTCATAAAATATAAAAATAAAGTAAAAAAATAAAAAAAAATAAATAAAAAATAATAAATAAAAAAATTAAAAAATTAAAAAAAAAAAAAAAAACAGGCCTTGCTGCAAGCTAGACGAAGGGCTTCTCGCCCTGCTGCTGCTTGGCGGCTACTCGGATCGAGTGTTGTTGCCTACGCTCGCGCTAGCTGTGACAGGCCTCGGGACAAGGCAGTGATAGCCGTGCTGCTAGGATCAGTCGTGCTCCTATGGCCGACTGTGTTGGTGCTTTGCCTGGCTTCGTGATTACACTCGGTGCTGGAAACCATTGAAGGCGGTGTGTGAAACTAGCATCGGGGACACCGGGTGTCTTGTGATCCCCGCTTGCAGTTCGAGTCCCGCATACAGCTCCTCCCGAGGCAGTGTCGTCGTTCCGCCGAGCAACGATTCAGACAGGACAAAACCCAAGCACACACACTGATAATTTTGAGGGATCTGGGGTAGAGGGTTCGACGGCGCACGACCGGCAACGGTCGAACCGTCGATTTTTGTTATTTTCCAAGCACCAAGGCCAGCAGAAAGGACGAGGTAAGGGGCGATCCATTTAGTCGAACAGGCCGAATCCCATGTCGTCATCCTGTTAGATGTCATGGAAGGGTTGTAGAAGGTTGGGGATGGTGTATGGGGCGTCAGTATTATCCCGACAGATGATGATGGCGACAAGGAGTGGCCAGTCGCAACGCGTCAGCTAGAACAGGCTCGCGTCTCAACCGGGCAGAGATCCGCGAGTGTAGCAGGTGCAGGGATAATCCAAAAGTGGACTCGTGTACGACTCTTGAACGGCCAGCATCTGGGCCCTCTGATCTGAGAGAATATCCGGGAGCTTCCTAGTCATCGGACCTAGGGGAACTGGGCAGTCATGGAGAATACTCACGGACTCCTCCTTCTCCTCCTCCTTCTTCTCCTCCTTCTTCTCCTCAGCAGCACCACCAGCGGCGGCGGCGGAGCCACCAGCAGCGGCAGCAGGAGCGGCACCACCAGCGGGGACGGAGGCGAGCTTCTCCTGGCCCTCGACGATGAGCTGGTTGATGTCCTTGCCCTCGAGCTCGGCGATGAGCTTGTCGAGGCGCTCAGAGTCGGCCTCGATGCCGACGGTCTCGAGGAGAGCCTTGATGTCGGCGGCGGAAGGGGACTCCTTGCCGCCAAGGGTGAGAAGAAGGTAGGCCGCGATGTGCTTCATTTTTGATCTGGGTTGGGTGGAAGAAGGTGGTCAAGTGCCGGGCCGCAAATCCGCGTGTAAATTCGCTTTGATCCGTAGAGGAAGACTTGTGGACTGTAAGGTACGCAACAAGACGGCAGCAGCGCAACACGATGGGAATCCGACGAAGGGTCAGAATCCAGTCTGCCTTCTGTCTTCTTGCGCGCATTGCTCGTGGAAGCGTCAGAGGGGCCGATGTTGTTGCGATGCATTGTTTCGGAAGGTCGGACAAAGAGACGGATGCCTGCTGAGGGCTGGTTGCGTCTTTGCGGCCAAGGAGAGCGTATCACAAAGGACCCGCTGGATCCAAGGCGCCTCAAGGCACACCGTTCGTATTCCGCGTGGCATCGACTGGCCGTTCCGGAGGTCGCTGATATCCCATCGTGTTCCTGAGGCTGTCGTCTTCAGCGTTGGCCGTGCTACTCACCAAGGTACTTTGTCGGAGTGTCGTGGTGGAAACAGAAGCAGTGGCGGCTGGGATCTCGAGTGCCAATCTAACAGCAGCTAGCTGTTCATCCTGCTGTTGCTGCCTCTACTGCAGCTGCAGCTGTGTCCCACTTTGCCATTTTTGCTGCTGCCCGCGCGCCGTGTGTCCAATTCGGACCCGAGGTGACCTTTGAGCGTGGGAATTTTCAAATTCCACCCACCCGAGGGAGTTCCGTTTTGGCGGGCGCGTCGGCGAGGGCCTGGCGTGTGGCGAGGAAGGCTGAGCAAAAGCAGAAAAAAGTCGACATTTTTTCAAGATTCAGAGGCAGACAGACGGGCTGGGAGTTGCGCGCGAGTGAGGCCAGGACTCAGCCGGGGTCGGCAATCGGTTGCGCGGCGGCAGCGAGAAGGGCCTCGCGGCCAAGCCACACGAGGCGAGGGCAAGCAAGCCCCCAAGCCCCGGCTCTGTCGATCAGAGGGCGCAGGCAGGCAAAGGGCGTAGATACAGTGAGTGGGAGACGTGGCTGCGTGGCTGCGTGGCTGCGTGGCTGGGCGGGAAGGCGAGAAGGCGAGAAGGCAGGCAGGCAGAGAGCTAGCGCTGCAACCAAGCCAGCGCCGGCCAAACAGCCAAGAGACAGCCCTCGACATCATCCTCTCTTCCCCAACCATCAAGATTGCCCAACATGTGAGTAGTGGCCACACCAGCAAGTCCCATCTGCGTCGGCAATCCCCCCTCGACCACTTCGAATCCAACCGCTCCATCCGACTTGACCCGTCATCGTCCGCCGCTGTAACCGACCGGGACGATCCATCTGGCGAAAAATATCCAAACATTACGCCAATCGCCTTTTTCTACAACTGACGAGGAAGTCTACGACTACCATGCCGGATGGTCGAACCACTGGCCTCTGTGGACATGTGAACGGTACAAAAGGCACATCGGAAGCAATTTGGCGTGGAGGTGTATGTTGAGTCAGATGAGAAATCTCGGACGGAGTTGGTGGCCGGTTGGACAAAACGAGTCGCCAGCAATCTTGGCAAAGGGAAACGCCAATGCAACTCTGCCCGGCCTGACAACACCGCCACGTCAACCACGACGTATTCCATCTTTTTCCAGCCTGAATTACTACTTTTCGCCATCCTGACGATACCCGATGCCGCTTTCTACGCTATGATCGCCCAAAGACCCTGAAGGAGGGATTGCCGATTGCGCAGCGAACGGACACATTTAGGGAAGAAGGTGTATCTGACCGAGTCACTCTTGGTACAATTGGCCGAATTCCTCGCTCCATTTGCAGGGATGACTACGACGCCGCTGCTGCCGCCGAGCTCAAGAGGAAGCGAACTTTCCGAAAGTTCTCCTACCGAGGCATCGAGCTTGAGGGCCTCCTCGACATGTCGAACGAGGATTTCATGAACCTCGTTCACGCTCGTGCTCGTAGGAAGTTCCAGCGCGGTCTTAAGCGCAAGCCCATGGGCCTCATCAAGAAGCTCCGCAAGGCGAAGAGCGAGGCTGCCCCCAACGAGAAGCCCGCCACTGTCAAGACCCACCTGCGTGACATGATCGTCGTCCCCGAGATGATCGTAAGTGTCGCAGAATCGTCTGTCAGCGCACATGAATTGCCGAGGCGTCATACCCTTCGAAGCGGATTTACTCCGCTCAAGTTTGACCCTCTACGTCAAAGACGCAGCTCGCTGACATGTTGAACTGCCTTGTCCTGCTCCCCGGAACGCAACTTTAACCGTACAGGGCTCGGTCGTTGGTATCTACAACGGACGATACTTCGTCAACACCGAGATCAAGCCCGAGATGCTCGGCCACTACCTCGGCGAGTTCTCGATGACCTACATCCCCACGCGCCACGGTGCTAAGGGTAAGGGTGCCACCGTCGACCGATTCCTGCCCATCAGGTAAACGGGTTTTTTTTCTTTTCTGGTCGCCCACCCCCCAAAAAGAAAAGAAGTGTCTTTGCCCTCCAGCCCCTCCCTGCGCCCAACTGTACAATTTTCACGCCACACAATCAACCCGCTTCGAGCATATGTACCCTAAAGAGTACGGCTTCTTGGACCAGTCTTGTTGGGGACTTGGTCGGTTCATCCACCCAAAAAAAAAACACACACGCATTTCAGGGATTCCTCGAGAGATCGGTTCCCCGCAGCGATGGACGAATTTGGGGATCTCCGTCGTCGGCTTTCACTTTGCACCTAAGCAATGCATACACCCATGATATGACCAGATGTTCGGACGTGACATGTGTTGTGCCGCTGTTTGCTTGTCTGCGGGATGGAGCCTTACGCCAAAAGCCTTGGGCAGGGGGGTGGGGGGTGATTGCAAGGCACGGGATGAACAAGTTTCGGGTTGAAGGTTATGTGGACCTGTAAACGTCTGCGAGAAGATAATAGCTATATCCAAGGTGCCTGGTTTAGGAGATGACAGACAACTTTTGACTTGGGCTAAAAGGGCATCGGCTTAAGGGTATCGCACTCTACAGGGTGCGCTACTTGCAGACGCATCTCGTTCGCCATCGCTTTCGGTACAGCGTCGACGCCAGCTCGTCACGAAAGTCCGCAAAAGTCGATGCGAGGGCACGGTTACACCGAGGCAGGTATGTCTACGGGTTGGTTATTTGAACAAGATTCGATAAGAGAGCGGACGAGACGGAACAAAACTTCACACTCAGAACGGAGCCGCCAGGACAAAAGGGAAATAATTACCAGGACAGAAGACGGGGTATGAAGCGCAAACAGGAGGAAACAAACGAGCGAAGGATTCCTGCCAGAGGAGCGTTCGTGCGAGTCTATCGAGCGGCCAGGCTCGTAGATCTATAGCGGAAGACAACTCGGGCCCAGTAGAGGGTGGGGGTACGATACAGTCGGGTTACTGTGACGCCACGCGTCGTCTGCGTGGCTCGCACTGAGGGATGGCAGGGCGATCGGAGCGGTTTAGAAGGGCGGGGGACCAGCGTCGAGGCCCTCGAAGGGGATGTATTTCTCCTTCTTCTTGTCCTTCATTTGTTCGTCGTCGTCGGCGAGAATGACTGCACAAGATGTCACGATGGAAAAAGGTGCATCGCGAGGTTAGTGGGTGTTCAATGTCTACCATTTGGTGCTGGAATTGGGGCGACATGGTTGGCTACATACCAGCGATGCCGTGATTTTTCTTGAAGGCGTCCGACTGGATAAAGGACTCGATCTGCTTCCTGAGCTCGTTCGACAGGGTTGCGGACTTGAGGCATCCCTGCCCGTTCTGGCCATCCACCTTGTTGTCCGGGAAGATGCAGGGCTGCTTGCTGGTACACTTCTTGGAGTGGACCCACGAGCACCCCGGCTTTTCGCCGCCGCAAGCGATGTTGGAGTCCTTGAGCTTCTTGTCGGTGAGGCGCCAGGCGGCATCGAACATGCAGAACGAAAAGGTGGCGGTGTTGTCAAGGATGTCGCTCTCGGCAATTCCGTAACTCCAGCGCTCGGCGAGCGAGAACTGGGTGTCACCGACGTCCAGCGTGTACAACTCGTAGGCTCCCTTGTTGTCGGCGGCGCACTGCCCGACCGCCACGAGGAGAGGGAGCGAGAGAGCGCAGAGGGAGAGGAACTTCATCGTGCGCTAGGAAGGGTGCTTGCGAGGGGATTTCTCGTGGTTTTGCAGATAGCTGTCAGAGAGGCTGGGTGTAGGGGTGAATGCTGGTAAGTGTTGATGAATGAGGGCACTCTGGAGTGGCGAGACGCTCGCCTCTTATAGGACATCGCTCGCTATCCAACTCGCCGCAGAACTCTCGCCATTGCAGCACTGTATGCTTGCACAGCAGCGTCTGCCGAACGGCTCAATCAGGGCGTGGACTCTGAGACCGGTCAAGCCCAAAACACCCCGGCCGCCTCCTGCTGTCTTGGGCCACTCGCATACGGACTGGAGAGGACCGAGTATGTGCGCGGACAATGGATGGGCGCCAGGACGAGGCGAAGCCGTAACGGGGAGCGCATGTCTCCTGGTGGGGTGATTGTCTTTGAGAGCTCTAGAGGATGGTGCGGTCACTGAGGTTGAACAGCCAACCACCAGTACACAATGGGTGGCAGACAGAGGCGGGTTGGTGGGCTGGTATCGCCGTGTGACGCAAGGTGGGCGTGGCATCCAGGTACGCGACCGTCGTGGAGCCACGGGGGCGCTGGATGAGATCAGACACGCCACGCAACGCGATCGCGAGGAAGAAGACCCAGGTGGGCGTGGCAGCGATGGCGGCTGCGGGTGGACGCCAGAGCGTGGATGTGCGACGCTGCTGGGGTTCGCTCCAATCATGGCTCCAAGCTTTGGAGTGGGGCGCCAAGCGCAGGTCGGCGCAGCGGTGGGGGCGAAGGGTGCATGGATGCGATTGAGCTGCATGCGCGACGTCCTCTCGGCCCTGTGCTGCTTGGCTCGACGTGAAGGCGCCTCACCTGCTGATAGCCTTAGTATGTAAGCCTCTTAGAAACATTATTTCTACTCACCACCCAGCCACACACCACACGTGCAGCCCCTAAACCTGCGATTTTCGTTGGTGTTTTACTGCGCTTTTTTGCCTTCACTTGTTCATTTTTTTCCCTACTCGTTTTCCCTTCTGTCGTGTGTGTTTGTTGCGCCGCCGATTTCCCCCCCTTTTTCAACCGTTACCGCGCATGCCTTTTCTCTCACACACCATCGGCTCACCAGCAGTGCGCCATGTCCCGCCCAGCGCCCACGCAACGCCTTCTCGCCACGACTACCACCGGCGATGCCACTATCTCGGCCCCGCGACCCCACCCGCCGATGCCCATTCTCCATCGGCGGGCCGAGGCGCGATCGGCGTGGAGCGTCCCGACAATCGGGTCCGAGCGAGGGCAGCGGCGTGACAAGTCTCGCACGAGAGAGTGGAGGCGCGTCGGAAGATCCCGTCGAGCAGGTGTCTGCTGATGAGAGGCGAGCCGTTGATTGGCTAAGCGGCGTTGGTTTGGGCAAAGTTGCATGCGCAGGCGAGAGGGACGAGTGAATTCAAGATTCGAGTACATATTCCATTCCGCATTTGGCGCGCAGCAGGAGCGAATTCCAACTGCAGGGCAAGCTGGCTTCGATCATCGCCCGTGGTTTGGAAATCGCGTGGGCCGACTGCGACTGGGCGGCTGGCCAAGTGGCTTGCTTGGAAATGCTAAAGGCGTTGGGCGCTCCAAGAAGCCGTCGTTTGCACTTGGCTCACCCAAACGCCAACCCAAAGCAGCGGCCGAATTCACAATCCATTACAGGCCTCAATCTCTTACTCCGCCGGCGCACGCATTACAACAGCCCAAGCAAACCAGTAATGCGCAACAGCAAAGCCAATACACCACACAGGCGTTAAGGCGCAAACCGGATTCGTCGCCATCAGTGGCCACCGCCAACCCTTCTCGCCCTTTTCCGCGCATCTCCACCCACCACTCCTCTCCACCTCCCCCCACCGCCACCCTCCTCTACCCTTCACCGGTTAGCCAGCCTTCACCATGGCCAACTTGTTCAACACCGCGCGAACTGCCTTCCGCGCCGCCGTCAACGGCCCGGCCGCTTCGGTAGGTATCATTGCATCCTTCGCCCGCTCGCTCGCTCGCTTCGCCTGCTCCACCCGCCCGCACCGCCACCGCCACCTCACGCCGCCCGTACATGTTGCCCATTCATGGCCCGCCCCACTTCACTCTGCCACCATCCACCGTCATCTTCGCATTGCCAAACGCCCTTCTCAGCTATGGCCGAAATCACGCGCCCACACCAGCACCACCAACCAGCAGTACCAGCGACAATGCACCCGCCATCTCCAATGGCAGCCTTCAAAAAGCCACCTACCAG
The DNA here is from genome assembly GCA_026284005.1 of Thecaphora frezii. Lineage (NCBI taxonomy): Eukaryota > Fungi > Basidiomycota > Ustilaginomycetes > Urocystidales > Glomosporiaceae > Thecaphora > Thecaphora frezii. The sequence goes on along the minus strand of JALNIF010001627.1, from coordinate 2,353 downwards.
CCAAGCCTCTCGCCTCGCCTCGCCGAAGCGTGTCCGCAGAAGCAAGGTCTTGAGCGCTCTTCACCCTGCCGCTCGGACGCATGGCCCTTCTACCGTCCAGCCGTTTGACGCCATCGTTTCTGCTAGTCATCAGGCTTGCTGGTAGACTGGCACCGCCAGGCCTGAACACCAGTCCTTGCGGTAGCGTTGGCGGTGGATGGACACATGCGCCCAGCGATTAGCGATGAGGATCCCGCCGCGGAGGGGCACAAGCTTGAATTGCGTTCGCGGGAGCGAGCGGGCAAAGAACATGAGCAGGGGACAGCGTCTTCTCGCCACGACCATCCGGATCCGGCTTGCTTACAGCGCATCTTGATTTGTCGATGGTCTTGAATCGCCACAGGTCCGCCAGGCTTCGACCCAGGCCGGCTCGAACGCCTCGCAGGTGAGTCGCCGCTGCCGATGTACACGCCACCCACAGCATCATCAGGCGGACCTTCGGTACTGACCTCGGAGCCCCTTGCAATCTTCTTGGATCCGTCTGCACCGCCACTTCAGCAGTCGTTCCTCACCTCGCGAACGTCGGCTGTGGCCGCTACCGCCGTCGCCGTCGGCTCTGTCGCCTGGTACAACCAGATCTACGGAACACTGCCCTTCGTTGACAGCGCCAGTGCCAACATGATTGACGAGGGTCTCCACCCTCCCAAGTACCCCTGGAGCCACTCGGGCCCCTTCGAGACCTTTGACCACGCGAGGTGAGCATCGGATCCGCCGGTGGCAACCGTTTTCTACGGCGGTACTGCATGGGCCAAGTGATTCCTCGCCTTCGAGACAAGGGAGACTAGGGGTTCATGCCGAGGTGGTGCCCAGTTTGCACGTGGATCCGGCCGTGACTGACGGACAACTCTCACTTTCACCGCCTCCGTCTCGCACTGCCATACATTTCCGCACCATGTACACAGCATCCGCCGTGGTTACCAGGTTTACCGCGAAGTCTGCTCGTCTTGCCACTCGCTCGACCGCATCGCCTGGCGTAACCTGGTTGGTCAGTCGCACACCGTCGATGAGGCCAAGGCCATGGCCGAGGAGGTCGAGTACGAGGACGGCCCCGATGACGAGGGCGCCATGTTCCAGCGACCCGGAAAGCTGGCCGACTACATGCCCCGACCCTACGCTAACGATGAGGCCGCCCGTGCCGCCAACGCCGGCGCGCTGCCTCCGGATCTCAGCCTGATGGTCAAGGCCCGACACGGCGGTGCCGACTACATCTTTGCGCTGCTGACGGGCTACACTGACCCGCCGCCGGGTGTCAAGGTGCAGGATGGCCTCAACTACAACTCGTACTTCCCTGGTACGCAGATTGCCATGGCGCGTGTCCTGTACGACGGCCTGGTCGACTACGAGGACGGCACGCCGGCCACCACGTCGCAGATGGCCAAGGACGTGGTGACATTCCTCAGCTTCTGCGCCGAGCCCGAGCACGACGAGCGAAAGCGCATGGGCATGCAGACCGTCATCATCCTGAGCAGCTTGACCGCGCTCTCGATCTGGGTCAAGAGGTTCAAGTGGGCCTCGATCAAGAGCCGAAAGCTCGTTTACGACCCCCCAAAAGGCCACTAAGCGGCTAGCCCCCTACCCCTGAGTCGCGCCTGAAGTACCGGCTTCGGGAGGGTGGCCGTCGCTAGGCAAAAAGAGTCGATTGACGAGCAAGCAAGTAGGCAGGCGAGAAGATGGCGCCCAATAGGAGATGCGAGAGTTGGGCGCCGATCACAAAGAGGGGCGGGGATCGTACGAGAGTTGGCTGGGGGAAAAAGGAGGGGAGGAGGAAGAGCTGCCCCCGGGGCCGCCGCCGCCGCTATCTCCTGCAGTTGAAAGGTGGTCGTTAGAAATGAGTTTGTAGACCCCCTCCCCTCTCGCTACCCCCAGTAAGGTTTCTCTGCGACATCACCAATACAGAATGTCTTTCCCTTGTTTTTGTGGTGTGCTTTTGGATGTCCGGTGTCCCTTTGCTGTGCTGTGGTAGTGAGGTGTCGTAATCGACCCCTTACCCTCCCTCTCCTCCACTCTGAATGTGCACACGGACTCATGCACACGGGCTCACGCTTGCGCTCGCTCGATCTCTGCGAGCAAACCGCACCTCGTCCCTTCACCATACGACCACATTTAGTCTATACATAAAAGACCCCCTCCATACCCACTTCCACACCCTCTAACCCTCCCAAACCCTCTAAACTTGTATACAAACGTAAGTAACCTATCTACCCTAAAAAGGGCGGGGAAGCCAAAACCCCCCCCAAACCCCCCCCAAACCACCCCCACCCACTGGACCCCCCGCCCCAAGGGATGCGCCCCCAAAAGGGCCGAAAGCACCCGC
>JALNIF010001626.1:0-17941 GCA_026284005.1 Thecaphora frezii | reverse complement strand
TGCCAGTTAGACGGTGAGGATGGGGGTGATCTGGATTCCTGAGGTTGATTGTGGATGATGATAATCAGGAGGGAGGAGACGAGTGAGGAGCTGGAAGTCTAAATACAGGTGATGTGTCAGTGGATGATCGGTGCCAGCTGGCACTGATGTGGCACGTCCCACCAACTTTCAACTACCCTCAAGCTCCCTGGGCAGGGATGGTGATATCGATTGTTCCCCAGACAGTGGTGCCATGGTGAGCTGTGTGGAGGATGCTGTGGACTCCCATTGTGGATCCATACCACAGCACTCACTGGTGGTGAGTGCTTTTGGGTCGGCACCTCACCAGAATGCAGCTGCACCAGATGGGTAAGCAGGCTTGTCCAGAGTGTCATGCTTGTGGCAACGTTGACGATTTGGCTCATTTCCTTTGCTGCCAGTTCCTGGTGGAGGCTTGGCAACTGGTCTGGGATGGAGTATTCCAACCAATCTTGCAACTCAGGGCACCTGGGGGACCACATCGAGAGCCAGGTCTGGCAGAGGTACTCATAGGGTTGCAATGCTTTTGGTCAGCAGAGGTGATTCCAGGTGGAAATGAGGATACAGCAATTTGGCTTCTGACAGCGAAGGGGATCTGTCCAGTGGGTTCAGCCCTTTGGTTCTGGATGCTCAAGGAGCATTGTGAGCGACAAAGGGAGGTGGAGATGTTGGCGATTGCTAGGGGTCGTAGGTTAACAGTAGAGGCATTCAGGTGGTCTTTAGAACAAGAAGGTGCAACGAGTAGTAGCTCGATGTTGCCTGCAGGGGCATGCCCCCAAGGCCTATTTATGGGAAGGGGAACATTGAGATGTAGGAATAGGCTGACCGTTGGGTTGACACCGTAGATAGGAGTGCTTTGGTGTTCAGCTTCTGGACCCATGCCTGTATTGTACTTGAATGCTGCTGGCAAGGCTAGCCACCTAGACTTGCAATATGATAAGGTAAAAAAATAAAAAATAAATAAATAAAAAAAAACAGAAAAAGGGCATGCAAAATGCCCCTATTAAATATCAAAAAGAAGAGTATTAGGGACTTTTTGAACAGCATCCAGACCAAGTTCAAGACTGACAAGTACCTCTAGCACAATCTCAACCATGTGGAGTTTTCAGATTCATTCTCAGGCTGCCATCTCCACTCCAAGTTCCCCTGCCAGTTTTTGGAGCAGCTTCGCTCTCAAACTAAGTTCTTTTGTAGTGTTTATTATTAATATTATTATTATTATTATTATTATTATTATTATTATTATTATTATTATTATTATTATTATTATTATTATTTTAAGTCTGTTACACCTGAAAAGACTGAGCTGGCCTCTACTGGCTGGATTAGAGCTGTCTTGGCCAAATTAGAGCTGTCTTTTGGCCAGCTCTAACCAGGTCATCTTCTTCATTATTGTACCTGAACATGCAACTCAAAACGTCAAAACAAGTCTTTCCGAGTCGGAAATCAACATGCAGGCAAACTTGGTCACAGACTCAGTCTAGACTGGGTTCAAAATGTCCCTATTAGAAGCCCCTCTTAAGCCAACACTCCACCCAGCTCAACATGGCCCAATAGGAGTCAGCGATACGCAAGACCCGCTAGGCTTCACAAACGTAGCATGATCATTTCCCCCGTATGCCTACTCCACCCTCTAGCACACACAAGCAAGGTGATCGAGCTCCTTGGCAGCCCAAGAATATGAAAGTCTCTTTTACTTGCACCAGAGGCTTGACTGGGACCTTGCTTGTCCCTCGTTGGCTACTCGCAAGGAAACACATGACCAATACAGCTCGACTTCATAGCAACACACGAATGACATGGGAATCTCGAGAGGACCGAAGGGGTTTGGCCCTTCACTGATTAGATCGAGTGATGTAATTTTGCGGGCTACGGGCGAATGCGCCATCCCTGCTCTACATCCGAGGCAATGCCTTTTACTGGCCCTTCAGCGACAATTGGTCGACACCGAGCTTGGTAGCTTCGACAAAAGTCTCGTTCTCCTTCTCTGTCGGAGCAACCTTGGCAGCTTCGCGGTCTGCCGGCTTCTGTCCCTTGGCCTTTGCCTCGGCCTTGGCCGCCTTGTCGGCGGCCTGCGCGGCCAGCGCGGCCTCCTTCGACTCTGCTGTGCCACCTTCCTCCTTTGTGTACAGGTGGGCGAAGCGCGGATTGACTGTCGCAAAGATTGCAATTCGGACGACGATGAAGGAGTGTCAGCCGCAGCGACTCGAGCGGGCCAGCACACGAGGGGCAGCGTTGCTGCAAAAGGATGCGTCACTCACTCTTTTTCTCCTTCTTCTTCTTTACGACCACCTCCTCTGGGTAAGCATCGTCCTTGACCTTTCGGAACTCCTCACTGCTCTCGAAGGCCTTCTGGACCGGTTCGAGAAGAGCATTGATCGCCTCGGAGACCGCCTTTTTGAGGTCGGCCGGGTGAAGTCTCTTTTCCCTGAACTCGGTCTCGAGATCCTCATACTTGGCAAAATGAAGCGAGCCGCCGTACTTTTCCGGCCTGACAACGCTGAAGAGGGTTCCCTTAGGAGCATCTTCCGCGACAAAGTTGCGCGAAATGCCGCTGTCGGGCGAGGGCGTATCGCCCATCTCGGCCGACTCGACTCGGAGCCGCGCGATGGGGAAGAGGACGGCTCGAACGAAGGCGAGCACGCCGTTGTCCTCGACGACTCCCTCGGCGCAGACGGCGTCGTTGATCTTCTTGGTGACTTCCTTGGGGCTGTCCAAGAAGTCAATCTTGGAGCCCGCGTCAGAGGAGGACATCTTGGAGCCTTTTAGACCGGGCACCATGGCATTCATGAGGTGCGCGCGCTTGGCGTATCCGAGTCGCGGGAGGTAGAGCTCGGCAAAAGTGAAAATCTTGCGCTGTTTTGGACGCAAACGATGGGAGCGCAAAGCAAATTGAAGCTGACTCAGCGGCATTTGAGACGAGGAACACGGCTCAACACTGGGCGGGGGCGGCCACGTACCTGGTCAACACCGCCAAACTGGACGTCGACGCCAAGGTACTGTTCATCCAGCGCCTGGAGGCCGGGGTAGAGAAGACCGCTAAGGAGCGGGCTGGATACCTGCTTGACGACCTCGGCGCCTGCTTTTTTTGCGTCGTGCTCGGTGACGGAGGCGCAGAGGCGGTAGTTGTCCATGTTGTAGGCCTCGGTGAGCTGGTAGCTTGAACCGACGACGAAGATGAGCCTGTCGGTGGGAACGCCGATGGACTTGAAGACGGCGGTGAGGATGAGCTTGTAGTAGGTGACGCGGTGGCGGACGAGCTCGATGGGCGCCTTGAGGTTGTCAAGGAAGGCGTGGATGTCGGCGAGGAGGATCTTGACCTCTACGCCGGCGCGGAGGAAGTCGGCAATCTTGGTGAGGGGGACGAGGTATCCGACGTGGGGACGTCCGGTGGGGGCGGTGCCCCAGTAGAGGCGAAGGGGGCGCTCATTTTTTTCGAGGACGGCCTTGATGAGATCGGCGTTGAGGACCTCGTCGAGGTCACGCGTGATGAGCTGGAAGCGCTCGTCCGGGGTGAGGGTGGCCTGGGAGGTCGACATGGTGAGCAGACTGCCTCGACAAAAGGCCAGCCGGGTCGGATCGTTGAAAAGAGGGCGATATGGGGAGAAAACAAAGGGGGAGGGCGGAGCGGGAGTTGGAGCGGGATTGTAAGCGAGACGACGACGACGACGACGGAGCAAAAGAAGCCGCGATGGAGGCCGACGCCGGCGTGACTGCCTCTTCTGAAATCCATGCCGCCCACTGAGCGCTTTGGTTTGGGGGGTTGCTTGGCTCTTTGTAATTTGCGCATGCATTCCGATTTATTTTTGTTTTGTTTTTCTCAACCCTTGAAAGCTGGCCGCGCTGGCGCATTTTTTTTCTCCTTTTCGACACTAAGAAGACTAAGACTAAGACTCATACTACTAGACTACATAGTTAGTCGGAATCCCTCGTCGCCATTCGTCCGAGAAGCTGCAAAGCTTGGACCCGCCTCGCTCGCTCGCCTAATGCTCTGTGAGCTGGACCCTGAGCGGCACGACACACCAAGCATCCAGCCCAAAGTCACACAGGAGTGAGTTGTAGTCACAAGTGTAGTCACAGCCAAATCCCCACAGTCACAATTCACCATTATCACAGTTGCGTGTGGAGGCACGCGCACGCACCCCTCCAAGTCTCTTCCTCTCTCTGCTCTCCCTCTCTCTGCTCTCCCTCTCTCTGCTCTCCCTCTCTCTCTCTCTATCTCTATCTCACTCTCTCGCTCTTCCTGCCTCCAGATTTTACACCTTTTCCCTTTCTCTCGCTCGTCTTTTCTTGCCTCGTTGCTCGGTCCCTGCTTTCAACACACCGAAAACCCTTCTCCTCCCCCGCATTCCTGGGGGGGGCCGCCCAGATGCCGCGCCATGTCGCGCCTCTCGACTAGCCCAAACCACTCTGGTGTCGGCACCGATAACACCAACGACATATGCCCTCCCTCGCCATCCGTCGACGCCGTCGTCGGTGCTGATGGTGACGATGTCTCCGCTTTGTCGCATTCACAGCCCCTATCAACCCCATCCGTCGACGCCGTCGTCGGTGCTGATGGTGACGATGTCTCCGCTTTGTCGCATTCACAGCCCCTATCAACCCCATCCGCGTTGCCCCCTCCCGAATCCAGCAGCAATCGGGTTGGTACCAGTGATACCCATGGGACTCCGCAAGGAACGCCAGCTGCTCAAGGGGTCCACCTCCTGAACAGTCTGCACGCCACCACCCCTGCATCCCAATCCTTGAGCGGCAGGCCCTCCACGGCTGCGGCCGACGCTGAGCAGCAATCGACACCTACCCTCGCCGGCGCCGCGCGACGCGCCACTCTGGCATCCTCATCAGGCGAGCCGTCCAATCACAACAGCGTCCCCCGAAGACTCTTTCACGAAGCTCGCAGCGCTAGCATCTCCCGCGCCACCAACACCATCCCCGACCCCGCTGTCTCGCTCTCTTCCATTCGGCCCACGACGCTGCCTCCGCCTAAGCTCAGTACCGCCACTTCTTTTGCCATCAACTCCACGCCGACCCTCACTCCCGGATCCACCTGGGGCCCCCTTGCCGCTTCGGCCGCCGCAGGCAGAACCGAAGCCTCCGAGACGGGTAGGATCGGCGATCTGAAGCGTTTCACGCTTTGGGAGACAAAGACCCGCTTCTATCTCGTGGCGTACAACGCTAGCCAAACAAGGTTTCGCATCCTCAAGGTCGACCGCACCCCGCCCATCGCTGCGTCGGGAGGTGGCAGCGCACAGCACGATCGTGATAGCGAAGCGGTCCGGGACCCGTCTGCCGCTGCCAGCTCCGCGCGCAATGACTTCATCATGGCTTCCCGCATCTTACCGTCCGCCACTGGCGACCGACAGCCTCAAACCGATGCCAAGTGTGGCGGAGGTGCAAAGAATCTACATCCAGCCAATTCTACTTGCGGCACCTTTACAGTCGAATCACAGGCTTCATCGCCAAAAGACGCCGCCGCGAATATCTCTGCCAGTGGCCAGAGATATCTTGACGAATACGACCCCGAGATTCCTCACCTCAACAAACGCATCCTTGACACCAGGCAGACAGAGGCGGCACCCCGAGATGTGCAGGCCAACAACGCCTTCAGCTCCGTGCCCCTTGGATCCAAGTTCATGCACACTAACCAGCCGAGTGTATCCTCGACAGCAGGGGCCCACTTTGCCGATGTACCGTCCCAGATGCAGGGACAAGCTGGCTCGAGCGCCCACGCTGCGCTAAACACTGCTCGGCCATTTCAAGTGGCCGATCCATTGCCGGCCAAACCTGGCCACCGCCACAGCATCTCTCGTAGCCGTTCTGCCCGCATGGACGCCGACTGGGAGCTCAACGTCACATCTGACACAGTCGTCTACACAAGGACGCAGGTGGCTGAGTTGCTCGAGATGATCCGTGAGGGCAACCGGTCATCGGGAGGTCTCAGGGAGGTCGGTCGCTTCTTCGGTATTGTTGGGTTTGTGCGTTTCACCAGCACCTACTACATGGTTCTGATCAGTCGGCGAAGCGTCGTCGCGCTTATTGGCGGCCATTACATCTACCACTGTGATGAGACGGTGATCCTCCCAGTGTGCCATCCGACGATCCTGGCGGCTTTGCCGGGACGGACCAAGGCGCAGGATCAGGAAGAGGCCAGACTGCTTCAGCTTTTCAAGCAGGTTGATCTTGGCAAGAACTTTTACTTCAGCTATACGTACGACCTTACCAAGACATTGCAAGACAACCTGACCTCGTCGCCGGAGCCGGCTGCACTGCGCACGCCCCCCTCGCTCCGTCCCTCAGTCACCGCGTGGGGATACAACGAAAAGTTTATCTGGAACCACCATCTCTTGCTCCCGGCCTTCGGTGGTTGCGAGCACACCGAGGCCGGTGAGGATCCCCGCAACGGCTGGGTGCTGCCCCTCGTCTACGGCTTTGTGGACCAGGCCAAGCTCAGTGTGCTCAACCGCACAATCTATGTTACGCTCATCGCCCGCCGGTCGAGACACTTTGCCGGAGCGCGCTTTCTCAAGCGCGGTATCAACGAGAGGGGCCACGTGGCGAATGACGTCGAGACGGAACAGATCGTCAGCGAAGCGCTGACGACGCCCTTCTTCGCTCCTGCGCGACGGCCTGCGCCAGAGCGACGATGGCGGAACGACTCCGTGGAACATTCGAGCACGGATGGCAGCGCCGATGTTGGCCAAGGAGGGGACGGTGGCAATCCACGTCTCGCATCTTTATATGGCTATCACAACGGCGCTGAGGAGCACAGCGATGCGCGCTACGACGCTTCGCCTCGATATACCTCGTACGTGATGATGCGGGGCAGCATACCCATCTACTGGACACAGGATTCGACGAACATGTCGCCGCGACCTCCGGTGGAGATCAGCCTCGTCGATCCTTACTACTCGGCCGCCGCACTCCACTTTGACGACCTCTTCCACCGCTACGGCACGCCTGTCATCGTGCTCAACCTGATCAAGAGCAAGGAGAAGCAGGAGCGCGAAGTCAAGCTGCTGCGCGCTTTCGGCGAGTGCATCGACTATCTAAACCAGTTTTTGCCGGCGTCAAAGAGGATCCATCATATTGCCTGGGACATGTCGCGGGCAAGCAAGAGCCACGACCAGGACGTCATTGGCATCCTCGAAGACATTGCCGAAGAGTCGGTTGAGACGACCCGCTTCTTTCACTCGGGCCCGGAGCCTAGCAGTTTCGGATGCACAGTCGGGATAGGCAGCGAAGAAAGTAACCGGAGACCGTACCAAGAAGAAGGCCCCCCCTCACCCGCGCTGCGTCACAACTCGAAATCTGGTGACGATTCGAGCACCGATGGCGACCGAGCTGGCCCAACTAATGTGCGGAGAGACACCATCTTGCTGCAGGACGGCATCGTCCGGGTCAACTGCGTTGATTGTTTGGATCGGACGAACGCGGCGCAGTTTGTGATTGGAAAAGCCGCATTCGGCCATCAGCTGCACGCTCTGGGCCTTCTGGACGATCCGAGCCTCCCCTTCGACTCGGATGCGGTCAACATGCTGACTGAGATGTACCACGACCTTGGAGACACGATTGCGATGCAGTACGGTGGTTCCGCGCTGGCCCACACGACCGATACGTATCGGAAGATCAATCAGTGGACCTCCCACTCTAGGGACGTCTTGGAGAGCATGAAGCGCTTCTACGCCAACTCGTTTGCTGATGCGGACAAGCAGGCCGCCATCAACCTCTTCCTCGGGGTCGATCCGGACGCGCCTGATTTCGCGCCCTACGTCTTTCCGGAAGTCGTTGAAGTTTCCACATCGCATGATGATGGCGAGGGTAGTCAGAGCACGGGCGCTGTGATTGACGTCAATCGAGCGGGCCCACGCGCTGACAAGCGCAACTCGAGCCTCCCTGCACGAACTGCTGCCGCTCCGCTTTCGCTCGTGCCGTTCCGCCCGCATTACCGCAACTGGTATACTCCTGAGCACATCGCGACGAGCAAGTCGATCCACGATAGGATGCAGAGGCTCAAGGAGGTAGCCAACACGGATGCCGGATTCTGGGCCGAGTATTATCGCCCGAGCCTCTTTACTGATCTGCAGCGGCACCATGCCTACAAGATGACGGCGGTTCATCAGAGCACGAACCGTGCCATTGGCGCCGTGGTGGTCGAGGGTGGTCATCCAGGTAGCGCACCGGCCAACGCGTACGGGGCGATGGGGCGACACATACGCAGTCCCTCTAGCCCCAGCGTAGCGACTGCGCCGCCGCTGACAGAGCGATCTGTCGTTTACCCGAGCCCGTTCAAGCCGCACGGAATACCGGGCCGACACCGATCGTCTTCGTCGGCGACGGCGGTCGAGGCGTCTGCCCGTCGCCGACATCTCAAGCGGGACTCGGTCGATTGCATCGGGACCAGCGGCGCACTGGCCGCGGCCGGAGGCGGCTCCGTGTCACCTTCGCCCAGCTTGTCCAGCGTCACTACCACGGTGCCGTCGAAGGCCCTGATAGGAGGCGTACGGCGATGGATGTCAATCAATCGGCCCATTGGCCAAAAGGGAGATGGCGGCAAGAGGAGGCGAGGGGGTCAAAGCTCGACGACGGAGGGCATGGACATCTCCCGGCAGGGTCAGCGCGGAGATCCAGGTAGCAGCAACGACACTACCGCAGGCCACGGAAAAGGCCCGGGGAATCTGTCGGTCGGAGGCTATGATCCTTACTCGTTCAACTTTGCGGGTCCATGGCAAGCCATGGGCATCGGCTTGACGGTCGCAGCTGCCGGCCTCTCCAATCAGGCGATCCCCGCGGCTCACTTTACCCTGGACACCGTGCTGGCCAAAGTCTGCAATCCGTCCGTCTCGCGAGAGGAGGAGGCCGAGTATGCCTTCTACACGGACCAGTTCCGCAACGAGTCCTTGGCCGCCGGCGGGGATTCTCTCGGCTTTTCTACCTGGTCCAGCGGTCGACCCGAAGTAGGAGACGGGACAGGCGTCTCAAACCGCTTCATTGACGAGAAGGACGTTCAGATCTACGAGGAGAGCGTCGCGCTGAAACGTGGCGACGTTACGGCGGTTGAGGATATGTTGCGGTCGGAGCCCTGGACGGCCGGGAGCCGAGCGAGCGGCAATGTCGATCCGGCACTGGTCGCCTACGCTGCCTCCTATGAGACGCTTGCATCGGCGGCGACGGCGAACCTGGACGCCAAGGTGCGAGCCTACAGCTCGTGGTTGTACATGGGCCAGGTCAAGCTGACCAGCTTCTGAAACTGTCGAATGCCCTTTGACCGTTAACCCAATGGACCCCTGGGTGCCCCGCGAAACCAAGGTGGTCGAATTAAGATGTGATGGCCGAAGAAGAAAGCATATATTGTACATGGGGGACCCGAAGAACAAGGAAAGGATGCAATTGGCAAACACGTAGGCGCGCACCTATCTGAACAGGACCTGGATGGCTGTCGGATGGGAACAAGAAAAACAAAAAAAGAGGCGGAGCGAGACGACGGAAAAGAAGCGAGCCCCGGGGTTGGCGAGCGATAGTGCGTCAGAAGGATCCACGATATGGAAAAGCTGCGACGGACACGAGGCGCACTGCCGTTACCTACTATAGGTCTTGGTGTCGGGATCCCAGTGGCACCAGGTGCCAGGTTCGTTTCTTGGTTTGGCATTGGGAAGCGAGCTGAGAAGCAATGTCTCGGAGCGGTCGACCTCTCGGCTCTGTAACTTGAAGGCGATCGTCTCATATGGTTCGGCAGCAATCTGTCCGCAGCACGTCCAAGGTAGAGCAGCTGTGAGGATGCTGTGCGCGTGCTCAAGAGGGCCGAGCCATGTCGGCAGCGGCTGACGAGTCAACTCACCACAAGGTACTGCCAGGCTCGGTTGGGTGGTTCGAGTCTCTGCTCAAAGCTGCTCATGAAGCGATGCAAAGGCTTGACGTTTTCGGCGATCTGGGGGAGCGAGACCTGGAACAGTAGGCCTAGGCGGCCGCCGATACCGCTCTGGGCCTCGACGCCACCGCCGCCGGACTCGTTGGATTCGAAATGCGAGAAAGGTTCCCTGATCTTGGTGATCTTGTAGCCGGGGCGACCGATCTTGATGAAAGACTTTTTGGGGACCTGGTTGGCGGGGGCCGCGGTGAGGAGGTGGTTGGAGTTGTAGTGGGCAGACTCCTTGGCCTCGCGTGCGGCGCGTCGAGCGAGGTTGGTCTGGTGCTTTTTGCCCTGGGTGTGGGCGAGGTAGGAGCCTTCGTTGGTGTGGAGGGTGAGGCAGAGGCGGCACTCGAGGGAGCCGAGGTGGTTGCGGAGGAGGTAGGGGTCCTTATTGACGTCGATGGTCTCGAGGGCGAGCTTGCGGAGGCGCTCTCTTCGGTCGACGTTTGTCTCACTGGCGCCAGCGACGCCTGCACCCTTGTTGCCGGCGCGGTTCTGGTAGTCCATGGCGACGAGTGTAAAAGTAGAGCGGGGGCGGGTGGAGAGGACAGAGGAAGGCGCGGTGGATGGATGAGGGCGGCGGAGGAGAGCGCTAGGCCGGACGAGAAGGCGGCCGTGGTTGGGCAGTTGGCCGTAGTAGTGGTGAGTCGGTAACGTTTGTGTCACCCGTACTCACCCGCACTCAGTCGCACTCAGTTGATGATTTGATGGGGAATCGAACGACTAAATGTGGAGCTCAGCCGCCATGCGCACCGCTTTCGGCTCCGAGGGCGTGGCGCCGCCGTGAAGCACGGAAAAAGGGTTTGCCGTTGGTTTGTAGGTGGTGAATGCGAATGCTGTATGCGCTGGGCTTTTGCTCGACACGACTGTTAGCGCACCCGACCGCATCCATTAAAAATCCAAATGGAGGCGGAGCATTGGCGGGCAATATGTGAAGGAGAAACGTGAGTTGCATTTTGCATGTGGAGAAGAAAACCGCGCAAAGGCACGTTTGGCATGGTTGGTTGCTTAGTTTGCAGTACATACATACATAGCGTGTTAGTTGGTGCAGTTGATGCACTCACGTTGCGCCCAAATCAATTCAATCCAACCGCAGCCGCAGCCTCGAAACCAAAGCAGCAGCAGCCGCCATTAATCGATATCCTCAGCACCACGCCCAAACAGCACCCTCCACTCATTCAACCCGCCACACCATCGCCATCGACACCAACTCCAACACCACCACCACCACCCTTGCCCGCCCTGCTCGCTTGCTGGCAACGGCGCGACGCCAAAGACGACACACACTTCTGGCGTCGATTGCCAGACGCCGCATCCCGACCATCGCTGCCCCTTTCGCTGTGCGCCGCTCTGGCATACCTCGCTCGCACCTCCACCCCTTTCCTCTCTCGTCTCCGCTTCACGCACACTCTCAACCTGCCGCCTGCGGCCCCTTCCACCGCCACCCGCCTCCTCTGGCATGTAGCGAGCACCACCCACGAGCTCCACCAAACCTACCCCCTTCTCCGCTAGCTCTTCGCCCCACAGCATGCCCACCCCCACCCCGGGGCGTATGGCCACCGCATCCGCCACTCCCCCCTTGGTTGATGCTTCGCTCCTCGCCTCTTCCAAGGGTACCCCCGCATCCTCGGCTGCCACACAGGCATGCGCCGTCGCCAGCCTCCAGGCGCTGCCTCCCGAGGCGCTCCTCGTCCTCGTCATCCTCGACCACCCCCACATCCGCTCGCGCTGGTCCTCGCTCGTCCTACCCCTCCTTGAGTCCCTCTCGAGCAAGCTCGCTTCCCTCCACCCGGGCACTAGGCTTATGATCGGCACCGTCATCTACAGGCCCATCTCTGCCGCCGACAAATTGTCCCTTGTCCGTCCATGCTCCACCCTCTCCAAGCTGCCCTTTGTCTCCGGTTCGAAATTCCTCGACACCGCCACCAAAAACCGCCACTGGCTCGACCAGATCTTTTCCTCCTCCTCCACGTCCGCCTCCGCATCTTGGGTACCCCACCCGTTCTCCTCGCGTGGCGCTCATGCCCACTGGCTTGATACGCTGTGCATCGACCTCGAGCTCGAACGCTGCACGGCAGAGGACGGCGTCAAACAGGCCCACAACAACAGAAGCCATCGCGACAGCGCCCCAGTGTTGGAAGCGTTGGTCGGCGCCTTGGAGGTGAGCAGCCAACGACCCCTTTACCCGTAGCCCACCGCCTCTTGATCTCCTTGCCCTCTGGCCCAGTCCGAGCTGAACAAGGACCCGGAGTGCTCGGCCTTGAACAGCTGCTCGACACTCGTGCCGCTCCCTCGGCCTCCACATTGACAGGCTTCGCTGCTGTCTCCCCGCAGCGTCCCCCTGTCATGGCGAGGCACGTCCTGCACATATCGACTTGCGACTCCCTCGCGCCCCTCGACCTCTCCGCCAAGCCGCTTCTGGGCCAAGCTAAGGCGTACGATCACGTTACGGCCTCGCAAGTATGCTCTGAACTCGCGCGGAAAGGGATTTCCATCAGCTCTTGCGGGGTCAGAGCCAATGACGCCAAGATCGCAGAGGTTCCGCCAAGTCCGACCAAGCCTGCGCTAGCATCGTCACCATCAGCAGCATCGGCAGTATCGCAAACGGCTGCCGCCAATGGCGTCGAGCAGATCCACTCCCTCGTCTCCCAGGCAGGCAGCCTCTCGCCAGACGACCTGACTCAGCTAATTCCATCAGCGTTGCGAACCCGAATACAGTCCGACTGCATCCTACTCGTATCCGGCGTGGCTGCAGCTCCCGTTTCCGCCTCCAAAAAGCGAGGCAGAGAAGATGACGAGGGGTCCGCCGCCGCCGACGGGCCGGCCGCCACCAAGCGGAGCAAGTCCGGCTCCATCTCCAAAGTCGAGTCCGCCCAGCCGGCCTTCCAGTTTCCTCAGGGGATCAATGCTGCCAGCCTCTCGGCTCAAGCCGCCGCGCTCCAGCAGAAGATTCCTAAGCTGCATCCCTCGGTCTCGACCAAGATCATCTTCCTCAAGCAGCAGCAGGAGATCATGTTTCGGTGAGTTCTTGTCAGCAGCGCGCTCGAGTGCTGCCAGGAACCGAGCCCGATCGATCGATGAGCACCTAACCATGCCGAGGGACTCTCGTCTCGCTCTGGGGTACGGCAGGAACCTCTCCTTGGTCGCCGCGCAAATGCTCAAGGCGGAGAACGAAGGTGCACCAAAGAACTCAACGCCAGGTATGAACCGCCCCTATCTCGAGCAGCTCAGAAACCAGCGTGAGTGGCCACCAGTCAACGTTCCGGCAGGATGCTGTGCCAAGGGATGCAAAATCCTCACCTGGAGCCAGCGGCCAGACGACCTGAACTTGTGTTTGCATTCCTTTGATCAGTGATTGCACAGCAGCAAGGGCTTCGCATGCTCATACAGAAGGTCATCACGGGAGCCGAACAGAACCCCAACTTCAACATTTGTCTCCAGTCCCTCGTTAGCATCGATAAAGAGGCCAGAGAAATGGGCGTGCCTCTTGGAGGGCCCAGCGGTGCTCAGCCTGGGATTGGGCGCCCGGCGCTCAGTGGTCCGGCAGCCGGTGGTGCGCCTCCTGCGGGAAGCCAAGCACCATCGCTACCGGGCGGCCCAAGTGGCGGCGCTGCAGGTGCACCCACGAACGGACGTCCGGGCGGTATGGTATCGGATGGGCAGGTCGGTCCGGGAGGACAGACTGCAGGGGCGAGCAATACAGCGATGGCAGCAACGGGACAGGCGGGTGGGCGGCCAAGACCGTTCTGGAAGGGACCAATTACCTGGAGCATCATCAGCGATCCCACGACCAAGGCCAAGAGGGAAATCTCGACCTACGTTGCGGCTACCAGCAACGCCAACGCCTTTGACAAGTTGTGGGTATTCGTAGTTTTCGCCTTCTGTCCTCGATCACACGATGGAGGTGCTTCACGCCGATGTGCTGACCCTGATCTTTGTTCCTCTGCGACCTCCCCTTCAATGTCTTGCCTTGCTCTACTCCCCCAGGATGCTGCCATGGCCGGATAAGCTGCAGATCACGGCGATCAGCCAGCTGGCTCCGCGCAACCTGCAGATCTACGCACAGAGCCAAGGTGCACCCTACGTATTGTTTACCGCAGAGCCCCCGGGCGCGCCGCCGGCGGGTAGCGAAGGCACGGCGTTGACGCCGGAGCGCAACGCGACCATGTACGCCAGCCTGGCAGGGAGCTTGGATGCTAAGAAGAGCTGCGCCTTTATCAGGCACGGAAGCAGTCCCGGCTCTGGCATGGTCCTGTTTGCCACCACTCAGCCGACGAGCTCGGCCGAGCGCAACGTGGCGCCGGGAAGCGTGCCTCCCAAGCTGATAGGAGTCTACTTCAAGGATCCCGTGCCTTTTGCGAGGCTGTTGGCGGCGCAAGCTGCACAGCAGCAGCAGGCTGCAGCGCAGGGAGGCGGTCAACCCGCGACGGCTAACCTGTCGCCGACTAAGAACGGACAGGCCCTGCCAGCAAATGCCGCCGCTGCGGCCGCCGCTGCAACGGGCACAACCTTGAACTCGGTCGCTGAAGGATCCTCTGGATGGAGCAGCGCTGCACAAAGGGCACCGAGCATCCCAAATGTGGCCGGAAATAGCCTGGGACTCGGCGGACTCGGTGCCAGCACTACTGGCGTCGCTCCTTCATCAGCTGTAGGGGCGTCAGAGGCCGCACCGGGCATTGTTGGAGGGGGAGGAGCTGTAGGAGGAGAGGCGGGGACCGGGGGAGCTGGCGCAAGTGTCGGTACGGTGCAGGCCGACGCTACGCAGACGCAGTTGAATCAGCCGCAGCAGCAGAGCATCCAGCAGCAACAGCAGCTCCAACAGCTCCTACAGACTGCAACCTCGACGTCTGGCACCGCGGGCGGGGGCGGGGGGCCATTACCCACCGATCTGGCTAGCCTGGCGCAACTGCTGGGTTTGGCAGCGCCCGGAGCGGCCGCAGCTGGCAACACCACGCAATCCGAGCCCCAGGGCGCGGGCGCAAGCACGGCGACCGGAGATTCCGGCAACGCTGCGCAACCGCCGCCGCAACACTCACTGCCGCCCGTAACGATAGAGCAGTTGAGGGCGCTGGGGCTGTTGCAATAGAAGGCGTTGCGCTTGGCCGAGGCGGAGAACAGCGAAGGCGGCAAGGGCCCAAGCTACAGGGCCCGTCTCGTTTACACTGCCAAGGGTATCGTATAGATAGGCGCCTAGTCCATCGTGTGTTTGCCGGACGCAGTTGCGATGCTGACAGCACAGAAAAGCGTCCGAACGTGTCGTCACGGAGAGAGAGAGAGGGAGTATGAGGGAGAAGATTTCGGAATACCTGCGAGAAGTTAGCCAAAGCCGAAATCTGACGTCGAGGGGGGCCGGACCGGTAGCAAAAGCCAACCGGTTGGACCGGAAAGTGAAGCGGTTGGCGGAGGGGAGAAAAGATTAATTAGAATTTTAGAGGCTTGTCAACAACCGCCACAGAATGCGGGGAAGCGGGGTGGGCATTTCGACTGTGCTTTCCTTGTGCTTGCCTAATTAGTTGCTTTCACTTTTGACGTCTACGTTATTGTGTCCCCGCGCGCCCGCTCTAACGTGACTAGAGTTGATAGCTGCAAAAAAAAAATAAAAATAAAAAAAAAATAAAATAAAAAAATAAAATAAAATAAAAATGAAAAAAAATGAAAAAAATAAAATAAAAATAAATAAATAGAAAAAACCACCAAGAGGATGGAGCGACAGGTGCGTTCCCCGCAAGCAAATCTTCAACGTATGCTCCCACACTAAGACTGTTGAGCTGCAAGATCTAAGCAACTGACTAGCCTTTTTTTTATGCAAGCAGCGAACGTGATAGGCACTCGAGAGGTGACGCGGCTTTCAAAAAGCTAGAAAACTGCGCAGTCAGCGTTTGCTCGCACTACAAAGGCATACGGCGGGCGGCGGAATAGGAATTGAGAATAAGAAATGTTTGACGGACGATGCATGACAACGCAAAGAGCTGGTAGCCATGGCGTAGCGTTGACTCATAACTACATAAGTGCTACCGAACTGGCGTGTGAGTGTGGCCTGCCGCCGTCGCCTGCGTTAATGGCTGTATTCACACTCACGAATGCTTAATTGTTTTTGGCTTGGCGACGCCCGGCTTACTTACTGCCGCAGCTTAGTACGCCTCGGCTTCTGCCCCTACTTCGTTCTGCCCTGCTCCCTCCTGCTCCCTCCTGCTCTCCTCTGCTCCCCACTTCCACCCCCAAGCAACCCCTTCTCCTCTCTTCGATCTGCGTGGCCCATTTCTCCATACCACGCTCCGCACACTCCCGTCTTCGCCCTGATTCTACGCCTGCTACCCCTCTCCTCCGCTCCACCACACCACCCTCATTCCAGCTAGCCATCAGTTCCTGCAATCTAGCTCCGGCCTTTCCACGCTGCCTTGTGCCTTGCCTTCCTCCGCGTCCCCCCCCACGCCGAAACCTCTGGTTCGCTTCCCACGAATCAAGCGCTCTCCAGCTATCCCAACACTGCGGCTGGCTCGACACCTCCATGGTGCCAGCTTAAACGCCCCTCGACCACTACCCTGCTCTTGTAACGGGCCTTGGACAGCCGAAGCGAACTTTGCCTCGACTCTCCCTCTCTCCTTTTGTACAGCGCAACACGATCGCCCCCTCGCCCGACGCTCTCGATCTGCAGCAAGTTGTGCAATGCTGCAAGCATCCGCCTACCATCGCGGCCGCGCTGTCGACCTCACCGCTCACGCCCTCCGTCCCCATGCGATGTCCTCGAGACCCTGCTCAGCCTCGCCTTTCGCCCGCGCAGCATCGTCCAGCCGCTCCCTCACTCGTCAAGCAGCCGACCCCGCCGTCGATGTCGTCGCCCGTGCCACATCCACCTCGCCCGCCGCCAGCACCAGCCGATCCGCCCTGGCCCAGATCCGCGACTCAAATGGCTACGTCTCTCGCTACCGCACCTTTTCTCCCGCCCTCCAGCCCCTGCTGTGCAGTACCCAGCCCAAGATCATCCAAGCACACAGCTCCACCTCTTCCAAGGCAGCATCGTTCCGCTCCGCCTCCGAAAACGTCGGTAGCCGATCCTCTCCCAATATCGATGCCGAGCGAAGTGATCATGGTGACGGCAGCCCCCTTGATTCCTCCATGGCTTTTGGCGGCGGTGCAAGGAGCCAGGGTAAACCCGCCGCCGTCGCGGATTCAGCGCAAGGGGGTGGCCATGTGGCTTGCACAAGCAAGGCCCCCCTGGTCGTGACGGGAAATGCCGGAAAGGGGGCCGTGGCCAACTACGGCAAGCGGAAAATCCTGCCAGTCGCCCTGACCAGCAGCGCAAACGCCACCGAAGCAGCACAGGCAAAGTCCTACTCGCACAGCTACTCACCCTCGACCCGAACCGAGCAGCCCCTGCCCCAGCACGTCTACTTCTCTTCGCCGCCGTCGTCGTTTGAACCCACATCTTTTAAAGGCCAAGACGTTCAGCCACAGTTGGGCAATACAAGCGCTGCGGGCTCTGGCCTTGGTCACTCCGGCAGCAGCATCGCCCGGAAAAAGACGGCGCTCATTATGCCGGGCCAAGGCTCTCAATATGTCGCCATGTCCAAAGATCTCTACAAGGCTTTCCCCTCGGCCAGAACGGTCTGGCACCAGGCGGAGGAGGCTCTCATGCTGACGCCCAGCCAGCACCTCCACCATCCTCCGAGTGACGAGCGGGCCTCGAGCCCCGAGCAACGGGCAGCGTTCGAAGCGGAGCTCCACAAGAGTCACCACCTCGATCCCAAGCACGGGCTGTCGGCCAGCGGTACTGCGGTAGCGCGAGGCCGGCGCGGCTGGCTCCGCGACCTGGTCTTTTCAGGAGACCAGCTCGAGCTGACCCGGGCCGAGAATGCTCAGCCCGCCATCCTGAGCTGCACGCTGGCCTTTCTGCAGGTATTGCGCAAGGAATTCGCCGTCGACCTGGTGCGCGACCACGTGGAATGGTCGGCAGGCCACGGTTCGGGCGTCTACGCCGCCCTCGTCGGATCAGGAGCGCTTGTATTGCCCAACTGT
>JALNIF010001621.1:0-11084 GCA_026284005.1 Thecaphora frezii | reverse complement strand
CGCGTGACCTCCTCCTCATCCTCGAGGTCAAACTCATCCTCCCGCTCAGCATACTCGACATTTTCCTCGAGCTCCTCGAAGCCCGGTGCGTACGCCGACCAAATCTCCTCGGTCGCTGTGAACCAGATGTAAATGGAGCCCGTGTTCGATACGCTCGCCAGCATCGGCCGCTCCGGATGCCAGTCGACATCGATCAATGAGTCCTTGGGGCCCTCGAGGATTTTGACGAGCGTACCCGCCGAACGGTCCCAGATGTAGACGTTGTGCGCCGCCTTGTGCGCCGCGCCCCCGACCACGTAGTCCGAGTCTCCGCTGAAGCCGATTCCGTTCCACGGCGTCCGATTGACGAGATCCTGGTACTTGTGCAGCATGACCAGCTCGGTCTCCACCTTGCGCCTCTTAGCCGCCACCGCCACCACCGCCCCAACGGCCGATGTGTCCGTCGCAGTCGCATCTCTCGACGCTTCTTCGCGCGACCGGACGGACGTAACGACGTTGAGGATCCGGACGGCTCGGTCGTTGGTGTTGACCACCAGGTGCCTTCCCGATCGGTCGAACGCCAGCTCCCGAACGCCCGAGGTGGTGCCGAGCACCTTGTGTTCCGCCAGCAGCTCTGCCGTAGCGGCATCGAAGATGAGAATTGCCCCCTTGGACGTCCCGGCAAAGATCCGATCGGCCTGCGGAGAGTATTTTGCTGCTGTGATACCCCCCCCGCCAGGCTTGGCGGTCAACGTCGCGTCGGGCGGCGCGGTGGTGGTCCGGAGCGGCATTCGCGTGGGCCAGCATTTGACGTCTTCGTAGAAGAGCTCTTCTTCGCCCACTGCCGACGATTTTGCATTCGCTGCGCCGTTCAGGACGCCTTCGTTGCGGAATTGCGGCTCGTCGACGTCCATGGCTTCAGGGCGGCGGAGCCTTCGCTTGCGCCTGATCTTGACCTTTTCGCGCATGTCGACGAGGAAGGCCTCTTGCGTCTCGAGCACGACGAGCAGCCTGCGGCTATCGTTGGGGGAAAACTCGGCGCTGGCGACGGGTGCGTCGAAACGAATCGTCCGCTTCCGATCCGCGCGGGGCGCGCGGTCCAGTTCCTCCATCTCGGCGTCAGCCGCGTCGCCCAGGTTCGACGGACCGGACTCTGCTGGCTGCATCGCAGAGCGCCGATTCGCGCTACTGGCGGCGAGGTCCCAGATGATGACGTTCCAGTCGGCAGAGGCAGTGGCCAAGTAGCGATTGCAGGCGCTCCAAGAGATGGAGCTAACTGGCCTGATGTGGCCCTCGAGCACGCGGAGCACCGCACGCGTCTCGACGTCCCAGATGGCGACGGAACCATCGAGCTGGCCGACGGCGAGGTATTGGCCCGAGAAGATTGTGCGGCCGCGATTGAAGCGGCATAGCGTCGCGTCAGTGTTGTTGAGCGTCGCCGAGACCGAGTCCGGGATGGGCTGGGCGAAGGGGTTGAGCAGCTGTGCGTTCATCGCGGCAGCGTGGCTCCTAGGCGAATCGTCCGAAGCAATCCAGGACTATGACGACGACGTGGTCGGGGTCCTCTGCATGAAGGCGAGAGGCGTGGCGACGGCGAGTGATTGGTGGATGGTGCCGTTGCGGGGCCAAGGATGGAAGGCGCGGTGCATCGTACGACACTTGCGGCCCAAGTTTGAGCCAAAGGGCAAGTGAGCCAAAGGGCAAGACCCACGCAACCAACACTTTGCACTTTCATTGTGAGTTCTACGCGTCTTACAAGGCCAAGTCACGCACAGACGCCTCTAACTATAGCACTAGTACAGACTGGACGCGCCACGCCAACTCCACATCTTCGACCAGGCCTGCCTTGCTCTTCGGGTCAGCCTCGTCTGATGGAATCCCATCACGCACACTCGGCCTAGGTCCACCGCCCTCTACGACGGCACATACAATCTGACGAAGAAGGACGAGATGAGTGCAGACCGGATGGCTAGTATTACAAGATGGGGGAATCATACAGCGGTTTTGCGGGAACAAGGCGGGCGACGAGGCAACAGGTAACCGTCGTCTCGCTAGAGGTAAAAGTTGCGTCTCGAGACACTCATCTTGGGCTGTAAGGAGGTATACAAAGCAAATGGCGCAGGGTGGGTAGAAAGCACCTGGTCAGTGACAGTCTCCCCACACGCAACTTCATCTCCAGAGGCAAACGGCAAAATGGTGACTTGATCGACTCACCTTCCACTGGAACTCGGTCGTAACGACGTCCTCGGCGCCCCGCTCACGCAGCCTCTTCTTCGGCCGCTCCTCGGCCTTGCTGGTCTTGGACTTGCTCTTTTTGTCGCCGCTCTGACCGCTGCTGTTGCCGGCCTGCATTTCGGCCTCGGCATCCTTCTCGTCGTCCGAGTCTCCGTCGACCGGGGCCAGCTCGTCCTCGCTGTCCTCGCCGTCCTCGCCGAGCTCATCGGGCTCGAGCTCGGCAAACTCACCCTTGTACTTGCCGTCCCAGACGCCGGCACCCTTGGGCAGCGAATCCTTGAGGCTGTGCAGCTTGAGCGTAAAGCGCGGACCGATCTCCTGCAGCGCCGTCTTATCCTCGCTCTTGAACGCGTAGCGGTGGCGCCGGAAGAAGACGTAGTCTCGCTGGTTGTGGCAGGTGACGACCTGTCGTCCCTCGAGCTGCGGGATCTTGGGGAATAGGCTCTGCAGCACCCCGCCGACGCGGTGACCGAGCACCGTGGTAAAGTTGTTGAGGATCAGCTCGGGCGTGTGCTGCGTGGGTCGCGCGTGGCCGTAGAGCTCCTTGCCCATCGATAGCGACGTCAGCCGGAAGAAGGCGGTGGGTCCGCGCGGAAGCGACACTATTGTGAGCGCAAACGGCTCCTTTCGGTTCTCGCCCACCACGATCACAGCGTCGTACCGCCGGTCCCTTGCCCAGCCGCAGATCTTGCCAAGGCCCGCGCCGCGCGCCTTAGCGCGGGGTCGGTACTCGGAGCCGGGGAATACGTTGAGAAGCTCCTTGATAAAGTCGCGGGTGCGCTCGGCCGGTTGCGCTCGAGCGTTGAGCGACTCGAGGTGGGGCGTGAGCGTGTTAGAGGGCATCGAGGTGGTGATGAGGATGGCTGGGGGCGCGTGTGGGTCCTCGTCGTCGTCGTCCTCGGGCAGCGCCTCCTGCTGTGGCTGCGCCTCGGCCTCTGCGTCGTCGCCGTCGCCGACGTGCTCGGAAGCTGCTGCGGAGTTGGAAGGACCGGGACCTTCGTGGGTGTTGGGGGCGTTGATGATGGTGGGATTGTAGTCTCGGGTCGTCTCGATGGTGCGGGGCTTGTTGGCCTCGAGGCGGGCCTTTTTCTTGAGCTTGCCATCGGGGCCCTTTTCTTCCTTCTTGATTTGGATCCTGCGCTCGAGCTTTTGCTTCTTCTTGTCGGCCTTGAACTTGCGGTAGACCTCGAGCCTCTTGATCTTGTTGCCGATGTGCTTGACCGAGCCGCGGCCGTCGGAATCGGGCTCCCTGTCGCTGGCCATACTAGGCGTGTGTACGGGTGTTGCGGGTTGAGGAAGCGGTTAGAGGTCGAGTCGGTTGGATCGGTTCGAAGGAACAAGGGCGGGAATCAGGCAGGCCGAGTGACGGCAGGTGCAAAGCGGGGCGGTGTGCGGCTACGGAGCAATGATGACCGGCGAGGAGGGATGGAAGAGGGATAGAGGGGCAACAGCCGGCCAAGGGCGGAGGAAAGAGGTGGGAAAGAGGGTGTAGTAACACGGGCGCTCGGGCGCAACCAAGAAAAAACGTACACCAATGCGGGCGGCGGCAGAAGGGAAAAAGCGCAAGGCGAAGGCACGCCGAAGAAGGAAGAAAATTTAATAAGAATCTTAGGCCAAAAAAGTCCTGAGGGTGAAATTCTCCACACTTTTGGACTCACACCGGTTGTTGAGCTGCTGCTTTTTTTTTTTTTTTTTTTCTCGCTCCCTTCCCACCAAAGAATTTGGTCCTCTCGCGCGGCTGAAATGAGGGCAGAGGGGAGGAAAGCTCGGGAGACGACGATCGCGCTTCTATGCGCTGCTGCTGCCCTGGTGTGGCGCGCAGCGGATTGAAAACGGATGACTGGATTACTATGGATTAGTAAGAATAGCAGAGGTTATGGCGACGTTGCACTTTAGTTTCAAGTCGAGCGCGTTGGCTACTTAGAGAGCTACTCTGACTTTGTAAATGGATTTAGATTAAGCTTGATTGACAGAGTAGCGTACCAAGTAACGATGCAACGCGCGCTCCAAATCGCACCGCCAACTTCGCCTTTGCTCGTCGCCTCTGCCAGCGCCCCTGGCCAACACCACCTCCATCTTCCACCCCCTCGTATCTCACACACCCTTCACCTACCCCACCATACCCACACCCACCCACCCACACACACAACGCCGACCATGTCTCTCCTCGCCAAGCAGACCGTCCTCATGGCCCGCCAGGGCATCCGTCAGGCCCAGCCCGTCCTCCGCCGCAACCTGCACATTGAGAACACCGTCGAGAACGTGAGTCGCTCACCAACACCTTCCATCCCCCATCCTCCTCGTCTTGTTCTCTCGCCAGTCTGCCTTGCGCTCGTAACTTCTGCTCCCGCTCTGTCCAAACAACTGACAACCACGCTTTTCTGCCCGCTCTTCGACCTCTCTGGATCGCTTTGACCGGCTACCGATAGGCGCGTAAGTCTCTCTCTCTCTCTCTCCCTCCACGCCCTAGCCTCCCCATCAGACCGCACCCATACTTCTCCCATCATCGATACTGACCTCCTTTCTGTCCCCTCCTACACCCGTCCGTTGAACCTCGACCCGCAGTCCCCTTCAAGCAGGGCCCTAAGCACAAGGTCAGCCTCGCCATCGGCATCTTCGGCGGCCTCTCGTTCTTCTACTCGCTCCCCTTCCTCGCCGCCAAGTTCCAGCTGTAAGTCTCTTTGGCACGGTCCGCCGGCCGTTCTTGCTCGCTCGCTTCTTCTGCTTAGCCCGGGGACCAACCGCGGCTGGTCGACCTGTCGACGACTCACCCATCATGACCTTGGAATCCTGTGCGATCCTGCTTTATTTTTTTCTCTCGTCCAACCTGGCAGTGTTAAGGCTACGTGGTAAATCGCTCGCCTCTAGCGTCGGTTGTTTGCTTTCGGTTCCGACCAGGTTGCTACTGTGGTCCCCGCGGACAGCGCCTTGCATTCTTCGGCAGTACCAGTATCGGCTTTGGACTGAGTCCCCCGAGGCTTCCAACGTAGGCAACCGAGCAATACAGAATCATCCCAGTGCCTAACTCTCCGACCAGCGCGTGTTTTCAGCGGTCGAACTTTGTCCCGCTCACATCGATCGGGCTCGCGGAGACGTGCGGAGCAAAAGAAGATAGAACGAAAGGGAGTAAAGGATTGTCTATTGTATTTGCGATGGTGATCTCCTTCTAAACGCAAGTATTTGTGGGAAAGCGGAAGGTACTATCCCTGACAAAGGGCGCCTCCCGCCCGTGACCCGACGCAGTCAGGGCCTTTCAACGGGCCGCCCTCTTTCTCGCAATCGTCCGCTTGCTCTGACCGGAGAGGTAGCAAACATAAAGGTAGATGTGCACGGGTATCAAGAGGATAAAGCACAGAATGCCGATCCACCACCAGTACGGCCCGCCCACCGTCTCGGACCGGTTGTGGGGCACATTGACGTTCATGGAAAACAGCGACGTGCTAAACTGCATGCACATGACGGCTACCGTTATGGCCGCCAGCAGCAGGATGACGCCGTCCGAGTCCTGTCGGAACTTGCGGTTGTTGATGCGGATCTGCGACAGGTAGGAAAAGTGGATCTCGGCCAGCCGGCCTTCGCCCGATCCGAGCTGCGCCAGCATCGAAAGGATGTGGTCGTGCACGTCCGACATGTACATCGACACCTCGGTACGCGCCATCAG
The DNA here is from genome assembly GCA_026284005.1 of Thecaphora frezii. Classification (NCBI taxonomy): domain Eukaryota; kingdom Fungi; phylum Basidiomycota; class Ustilaginomycetes; order Urocystidales; family Glomosporiaceae; genus Thecaphora; species Thecaphora frezii. The sequence goes on along the minus strand of JALNIF010001621.1, from coordinate 5,209 downwards.
CGTGCGGCTGACCGCCCCGACGACACGGCCCCCGCCGCCGCCATCACCATCGCCACCTTTTAGCCGCCGGCTGTTTTCTTCGATCCGCTGCAACTGCTGCAGGTCCGCGAGCCGCTTCCGCAGACCCTTGACGGCGTCGTTCTTAGGTCCCAGCAGCCTCGACAGGCCCGTGGCAATCTTGCGCGTATCCGCAATCCGGTGCAGCATGCTGCTCTGGTCCGCCGCCGCCTGGGTATCAAACACGGTACCTCCGGCCTCGTCAATCTCGGCCGCCGTCTTACGCATCTCTTCCTCGAGCGCCTCGCGGAACTGCCACGTAGGCAGGCGGGCGATGGTGACGTGCTGCCGACGCTTGACTAGGAACCATGGCAGTCGCTCCAGCAGCGCTTCGGGCAGCCGCACAAACGGCAGCAGCCGCAGCACCATCACCGTCTTGAGCCGGCGCGTCTCGAGCATCTCGGGTGGCCGTTCCTGCGGCATCCCGCCCGACGCCTTCTCCGCCCCCGCGGCAGACAGGCTGCTACTGGCGCTGCTGCTGCCGGGCAGCTCCTCCGGCATCGGCTCGATGCTGATCAGCCGGCCCTCGGGGTGGCTCCCCATGAGCGCTCGCTGCCGCCTGCGCTTGGGCGCCATGTTGCTGCCCTTCTTCTGTGACCACTCGGATGTAGCAGGATCGCTGACAATCGATTCGACCTCTAGGATCTCGGCCTGCAGGTACGACAGCAGCGGGAAGAAGGCGTCGACTACCGAATCGTAGAGTCCATGAGCGATCCAATCGGCCGTCAGCTCGACTGGCTGCGTGATCTCCAACAGCCTCCGCAGCACCCGGTTGGTGTGTTTCGACACATCGTCAAACGAGAAAGAGATGACGCCGTGCGCGAAGACGATAAGGTAGATGTGGTTGGCGCCGACGCTGACGCCTTCGAGGCCCTCCTTTCCTCCGACACCCTCGACGATCTCGACGTGAGCCTTGCGGGTCATTGCGGTGGTGATGCCACTCTCGCTCGCACGCCAGTCGGGACTGACGCCCTGGTTCGAATGAAAGGGCCCGCCTGGATGCCCCGATTCCTCTACACCAGCGCTCGGCTTGCCCCTCCTGTCGGCCATCTCGAAGCTGGGCTGTCCGGACAGTCGGGCCTCCTCCTTCTCTGTGGGGCTCGCCCGTTGTGTCGCGGATGCGGAGGCCGCTGTCGCCGTCGCCTCGCTACCGCCGCTGGACCGCTTTCGTTCGGAAAGCTTTTCGGCGCCCGCCGTCGAAGCCGCACCGCTCTGCCAGGCCTCGCCGTTCCCGCTCAACCCGTCGGTACCTTTGCTGGAAGAGCTAGTATAGCGGAAGTAGCGCTCGTCGATGGCGCGGATTACGACAAAATAGTAGCCCAACTTGTCAAAGATGTCGACCTTTTCGCGCGGGTCTTGCTGCAAGACGTCCTCGACCGTCAGCGGATGGAGCGGGAAGAGCTTGCTGATCTCTTGCATGTCACGGTAGGTGGGACACTTGACGTTGAGCCACCACGCCCCTTCGCTACCGTGACTCACACCAGAGCCCGCAGCGCCCGGACCCTCGTCGCCGTTGCCGTCCAAGGCGTCAAAGAGCCCCTTGTACCTCTGCTGCTTTGGAAGCCTTGCGCCGTGCTCGGCGCCGTGCTTGCCACGCTTCCGCTCAGGACCCTTGTGAGCAGTGGATCGGCGATTCGAGACATTGCCCCCCGGGCGTTCGGGTAGGGTAGAGGGTAGATATTGCAGGGCCCTAGGGGATCGGCCAAAGTCTTTGCCGAAATCCTCCTCGAAGCCCGGGCTTAGCGGCAAGTCCGACATCCGCACGCCGGTGCGCCCCTCCATCTCCAAATCTCCCGGAGGTTCGAAGCGGTCGTCGTCGTACCCGGATCCGGCGGCCAGCATCGATGAGATCGTCATTGGCTCGAGCGTGGGTCTCGCCTCGGACGACTCCTTCCTCTCCGCCGGGGACGGCTTCGCCTGTGCGGATGTGGTCGGCAGCTCTAGCGCAGGAGGAGGTAGCGACAGGTCGCCGCCCATGAAGTCAGTCTCGCCAAGATGCAGGGGCGAAAGCTCCTGCTTCAAGACGCTTTCGTCGACCTTCGGATCGGCTCCAACGTCCTTCCCCGTCTTTTTGCGCGTCATGTGTCCTCGAGCAGCGGTATTTTCTGTGCCGATGGCCGAAGTGCTCGAATGACCCACGCCCAAGTCTCCCCCCTGGCCGTCGACCTGCTTGAGGTAGTGGCGGATCACGTGAAAGTGGCGGCGGACGGCCACCCAAGATGTCGTCCGCATCGTCTTCTTGTAAACTGGGTCTCCCACGGCCTTCGACGGCGGGGTCCGCTCGACCGTCTGCATCTGCGTCAGGGAGGCGTCCATCGGCAGCGCCATCGGCGTAAAGAGCTGATATTCGGTCACACCGCCAGCGAGATCCCTAGCACGCGCCGCTTTGGCACGTGCGCTGCGGCTGGGTTTTGGCGGCAGTCGACCTTCCTTGATCAGCTGCGCCTCCCGCTTCTTGGCCCGCCTAGCGGCCTTCCTAGCCCGCTGTCTCTGCTTTTGCGCTCGGTTCCGACGGCCGATCTGCAGATCGGCCAAAGGACCCAAGTAGGGCGTCAGAGGTCCCGCCCTGCTAGAGGTGGGCGAGCCCGGCTCCGACCCGCTGTCGTCGGACGCCGCACCACGGGATCGGCTGAGTCCGAGCTGCCTAGAACGGGACCCTTTGGATCTGGAGAAGCTTATGGAACGGGGACGGCGCCTCCTACGTTCGCTATTGTTTGCTGAAGTGGAGACGCTGCTGGTCTCACTCGAGCTGGTGCTGCTGGAGTCGTCCGAGTCACTGTCACTGTCGGAGCTTGACGAGCTCGAGGATGAGTCTCCGAAGAAGGCACGAAGCCGGGCGATGGTGAGGCCGTGGCCCGAGCCCGAGCTCGAGCTGCTCGAACTGCTGCTGTCGGAGCTCGAGGACGTGCTCGAACTCGAGTCCGAGGCGCCGCTGCTGGCCGCCGAGCTGCGGCTGCTACGGCTGCTACGGCTGCTACGGCTACCGCGCCTCCTGCGCGATCTGCGCGAGGCGGCAGCACGTTCCTTTCGTCGGCGTTCCCGCGCCGCTTCGACATAATCGTCCAGACCGCGGTACAGGTCTCCGGCCTCGTAATTGGCTGGAAGATCCACCTTCCTGACCCGCTTCTGCTCCGGAGCGAACTGCAGCTTACGCTTGGGTTTGCGTGCAGCCTTGGCCGCCTCGACCAGTGCGGTCGCAGTGGGCGCGTTGGCCTCAGGTACGTCGAGCGGCGGTTCTTGTGGCAACTCGACAATGTCGCCGTCGAGCTGGGCCGTACGCCTGGAGCGAGGCGAACGATTCTGATGCTGGTCATGGTCCAGGTCATCCAGCGTGATGATTTCGTCCTCGTCCGAAAGCCTGGCACGTTGCTGCTGTTGCTGGGCCGCCCTCTTGGCCCTCCGAGCGTCACGTCTGGCCTGCTTCCGCGCGGCCTTGGTCTTGGAGACGGACAGGAGATGGTTGCCGGCTGTAGACGCCGCAGGCGAGGAAGGTACAACACCTCTGGGACTTGTCGGACTGGTAAACCCGGCGGCGCGACCGAGTCTTGTCATCCAACCAGACGCCTGATCGTAGGCTCTCGAGGAGGACTGGGAGGAGGAGTGGCCGGCCGAGCTGCGAGAGCCGACGCTGCCGCCCGACCTGATGCGTTCCAGCCGACGATCCAGCGTAGCATCGCGGCTCCGATCTGCCGACAGCCTGGGGGGGCCAGGCGAGATGATGGAGGATCTCTTTTGGTGCCGCATAGCCTCTCTCTCGGCTGCGGGGGGAAGCGATCGCAGCGCGTCTTGCATCCATGCCTCGCTGGGCTCGTGAGGCCTGCGCGGCGGTTCCTCTACGTCGATAGGCAAGAGCGCGCGGCGCGGAGGCTGTAGGTCGATGATCATGGTACCGTCAGCAATGTCGGACGGCCGGGATGGCGAAGCGGATCGCCGTGGTGCGTTAGCCGCTATAGGAAAGCGGGAAGGCCCCGCACCGTGACCAGAACGGCCCGATTGCTCAGACATGGCGCGGCAGGGCGGTGTTGAGCGATGCTATGGTGATGGTGCAGCTAGGTTGGGGGCGAGCGGCGTTGCGGGGACCCGCAGTTGATAAAAATCGAGTAGAGGCACTTTCGCTCTCTCTTTCTTTCTTTCTTTCTCTCTCTCTCTATATATATATCTCTCTCTCTCTCTTTCTCTCTTTCTCTCTTTCTCTCACTCACTCTCTCTAAGGAATGTGGCACATGGCGGTCGTGCGCTTGCCAGAGCTGATGATGGGCCTCGAGAAAGGGAAAGAGGCCAAGAGGGGGGGCATTCTTTCCGTGAAGTTGGACGAAGGTGCAGGTGCGTAGCGCAAGTGACTGCTCAGAGACGAGAGCGAAAGCGATATGAGGGCGGCTGACGAGGCGGGGTGGCGGACGATGGCAAAGTGTTCGGAGTCAGAGTTGGCGCCAAAGGCGATGAAGGCATGTCGTCTCAGCGCAAACACTCGTCGGTGTGGTGGAGGTTGTGGACATGTGTGCCCGAGCGGACGATGGAATGAGGATGGGGTTGGAAGGGAGACGAGTTGGGTGAAGAGCCGTTGGCGGCGCCAATCACAGCGGTCCAAAGGTGCGTCCAAACGAAAGCAGCGAGCCGCACTCACAGAAAAATAATAAAATAAAATATAATAAAAAAGAGAATAACAGTAAATTCAAAAATAAAATAGAATAAAATAAACTCAAGATCCTCAAAAAGCAACGCCGAACACACCAAATAGAAAACAAAATCACAAAATAAAATTAGAAGATGAAATTTAATCAATCAACAAGGCAACATTTTTGGGCTTGCCACAGCACGCTCAACATTTGGGACCTTTCAGAGCTTGAGAGCTCCTACCAGAACTCCAAAAAAATACCTCTTGCAGCTGCTAGGAGACAGATGACAGAGCTGATGCACATATGGTGCACATATTTGCATGCCCCTTGAATGTGTGTTCAATCTGGCTGTTCCCAATGTGATCAGACATGGTCATGGTGTAACAGAAGATTGACATTTGTCATCAACATTGTGGTTTAAGCAATATTACATCTACCATCCATACATGCTGCCTGTTATCTACTCCATTCCCAAGCAATGCTTTTGATTTCACAGATCCAATGTTTTTGCAAACTCTCTCACAAATCCAGCCCAT
>JALNIF010001612.1:0-21672 GCA_026284005.1 Thecaphora frezii | reverse complement strand
GATAAGTCAATTACGGTCGATCGGCGCAGCGCCTTTGGGTAAAGAGGCGGGCCGAATTGGGGAGCGTGACTGAATAGTGGGGACTGCAAAGCGATGGCGAGCACAGACAAGCGAGGAACGGGACGTTGGACGGACCGAGCGTGGCAAAGTGACTCGGACCCCAAGAGGTAAGGGGTGAGAGGCTCGCAGGGGGGGAAGCGCCTCGATGTAGCCGCAGGTAGAGAGATACCCGCGAGCCGTCTGGACGCCAGCAGACACGAGAGGCGGGGCTGCTCACTAGGCATCCCTCGGCGACCGCATGCCCGAGTAGTCTCCTCGGCCCTCGTCCATGTCGTGATCGTCGTTGTTCGGCTCCGGGCGTCTGTCGCCGAGGCGGTTGGCGTGGTTCAGAGGCTTTGACGCGGTCCTTCCCAGCGTGGACCTGGCTTGCGGCGGCGAGTTGGCCTTGTCGTTGCGCCTCTCGTCATTGCCTTCGTGGTTGGAGCTCGAGGATCGCGAGGCGTCCGTCTTGAGCCTGGCAGACGACGACGGGCTACCCCTTCCGGGACTTGTAGAACCTTCGGCAGCACCATCCCCGTTCCTGGCTTCGAGGTCACGTACCCGCGCTTCGAGACCGCGGACCCGGCCTTCCCAGAGAACCCTTTCCTCGCGCACCCTTCGCTCGACTGTCTCCTCCAGCACCCGACGGCTGTTCTGCAACGTCTGAAGCAGCGTGTTGCTCCGCCGGATCTGGTCCTCCAACGTGGCCTTCAACGTGCGACTGTCGTGCAGGCTCTCGTAGAAGTCGGAAAAGAGGCCGAGGAAGTGCGCCTTTGAAGATGGGGGAGAACGTAGATGCTCGGGCAGCCGCGCCGTTTGCGGGGGCTGCAGTCCATATGAGCGGGACGCGTTCGCACCACCCCTGGCAAACTGTGTGGTGTGGTAGGCCGGCGATGGCAGCGTTGCCGTCTGCGGCACATAGCCTCCTGGCGGTCCGCCCATGCCGCGGCCAAGGCCAGGTCCGTGCCTCGCGAGGGGATTGGCCGTCTGTGGCATCTCAGGCATGCGAAGCCCGTCCCGAGGCCCAAGCGCTTCATCTCGTGGATCCTTGCGGCTCGATGGCTCGTTGAACTCATGGAAACGGGATCCCGACACGGCTCGAAAATCTCTAGGCGGCTGCACGGCCGTAAGCGGAGGTTGGTTCCCGGCGGCTTGAGGGTAAGCGGCCCGGGGCCCTTCCCTTCGACCAGGCTCGTAGGGCATCGGAGCCTCCATAGCCTCTCTCTCAAAGGTCAGCTTTTGCGGAGGCGCGCTCTTGGCCACACCGCCCGATCGCGAACTCGTCGAATGCATGTCGAAGGCGCCCGCCGTGCCGGATCCGGTGTCGATATGCAGCCGACTCGCCTTGGCCTGTGCTGCATCGCCACGGCGGCGAGCAAGGCCGGGGATGGAGGAGCCACCATCGGGGCTGTCCTCTGGTCCACCAAGCAAGACCGAGGGCCTTCGCATATCATGAACAGGGGGGAGAGTGACACCACCAGCTCCAGGGGACCGCATCGGCCGATCGGAATCATCCAGCGGCGAGTCGTTGCAGTTGGGTCTCGGACCAATGTGGCCATCTCGGGGAGAGCGTGGATCGTCGGAACGGAATTCGCGCTCATCCCCAAAGCGATGGTGCGGCGGTCGCATGTCGGACCTCGGAGGGTGCTGTGGAGAGCGAGTGGCGGATGTGCCATGGTCGGGCGGGGTGATTGAGCCATCCCTGCGTCGCTCCTCGACGCCGTCGGGTCCATCGGCGAGGCGCCTTCGTTTATAAGCCGTGTCGCCGTCCTCCCGCGGCATTTGCTCTTCGGCGCCGTTTGTGAGGTTGTTGATCGAAGGCAGCTGTGTGCGAGGGCTGTATCCGTTACGAGAACCGTCTAGAGGGCCGGGCGGGGCCAGCCGTGCATCCGGTCGTCCGGGCCCTGGCGGGCTGTTCATCCGGCGACTACCCAGCGGCAAAACAAAGATCCGCAGCGGGATCGAAGAGAACCATCAATGAACCGAACCATCCAGACCGAAAATCGATGCTCGCAAATTTCGCACTTACCCAGAGCCGTCGTGGTACCTGCCTTCCATATCGTCACGCCGTTTGACATCCTCATGATCTGCTCGCCGCTTGCGATCCATCCAGGGATCCCGATGCCGATCGATTGGTTCTTCCTGCATTGGACCGCTCGTCGCGAGGATGAAGGAGACTTCTTCCGCAGAGAGGGCTGGTGAGGAGCTTTGTGCGCTCGTTCGCCGTTTAGAAGTCCAAAACTGTGACTTTGCCAGCTGGCCAAAGAGCAAATTTGCAGCTGAACCTCGTCTGATGGGCCTAGAGCTATGGACCGATGTTTTCTCGTCAGGGCTATTTGCAAGCGTAGCGCCGGATGCATGGGGTCGAGTGGTTGTCATCACGGGAGAAGGGCAAGGAGGCATCGTCGGGGTGGTCGGGTGAGGATAGGACGGCACGTCAAAAGAGCAAGGAGTGGACCAAATACCACGAAAATTGGGCGATGAGCTTTATATCCTTCATCGCAGCACAGAGGGCGCAGCAACTGCGAAAAGGGACATCCGCACAGAGTTCTCCGCAATCGGTGCCACTCTGTGTTTTATCCCATGACGCCAGAAGCAATGCATTGTTCGCTCGGCTAACTGGCTTCTATCAAGAGACGGGTGAGATGCCCCTGCACCGCATCCAAGGCAGTGGCACGACGGTCGCCTTGTTTTAGGGTGCTGTGGCCCCCGTCTGGTGTTTTGAACGGCGCGAACACTTCATCGCAGGCAAAACTCGCCGACGCTCGCGGCGAGCGTGACACGATTAGTACGGATGGCACTCACGTTGAGACAGAGCCTCTTTTGCAAGCACAAAAGAGGAAAAGCAGAAGGTGCGCAGGGGCTGTTCGAGGAGTTAATAGAAGGGTAGGCTCGGAACGATGCGAGGCTAGCGTCGAGGGTTGACGGGTGTAGTTTTAGTACGCTGGTGGCGGTGCTGGCTGCTCTGATCTGGGTGGGCTAAAAGATCGAGATGGGCGGTTGACCAAACAAGAAGTGAGCCGAGTGTGGAACGGACCGATGTAGTGCGGCTGTGCGGGAATAAGGAAGAACGCCCAATATGACGGCCGAGACGGGGTCCAATCGCAAGAACAAATGAAGGCGAGGCGAGACGAAATCGAGGGCGGGAGGATGGAGATTCTTGGAGCGAAACGATAGAAGGGGGCTGTGCGCGTGCAGAATTACCCGGGATCTAGGGAAGGACGAGCGGGTAGTGGGCGATGACGATGGCGATGGTGATGGTGACGTTGGCGGCGGCGGGGTCGGATCGAAGGGTGATGGTAGGGAAAAGGGGAGGGATGGATCCGGAGGGCTGGAAGAGATGAAGTAAGGGCGTCAAGAAGAGAAGAAAAAAGGGAGAGAGAGAGAGAGAGAGAGAGAGAGAGAGAAAGAGAGAGAGAGAGAGAGAGAGAGAGAGAGAGAGAGAGAAAGAGAGAGAGAGAGAGCGGGGGTGGGCGGATGGGTAGCTGTGGGGAGGATATCGAGGAGGGCGCAGGAAGGAGGGGACGGTGGAAGGGTGGGATGGGGTGGATGAAGGGAAAGTGGATGCCGGCGGTGACGAGGGAGCGTGGTTAGAGAGAAGGGGCGGAGGGTGGACGCAACGGCGGCGAGGCAATCGGCATGGCAGCGTCCGCTCAGTCAGGCAGGCGAAAAGCCGCCGACGCGAACCTGCGTGCCAAGCACCACTAACCGGGCGATTTGGCTCAAAGTCTGCCTGCAGCCCAGGCGCAAGCACAGCAGCAACAGCGAGCGACGTGGGGCCTTTTCAAACCAACAGCAGTGAGTCGGGGACCACACACACCCATTCTTAATCATTCAACGTCGTGATTAACTCGCCTTTTCAAAAAACGCAGCCTGTCAGGGCCAGCGCCCAACTTGGATACGCCGTCGGCACTCTGGCATACTCGCAATACTTACCACTCCACCCCTTTCGAGTCAAGTGCGCGCTAGTCGCCAGAGCAATAAGGCCTAGAGTCGGCAGCGCCGATGCTGACGACGAGCGCGAGCCCCAAGCCCAAGCCAAGAGCAGCCTGTCCGAAGCAAGCCAAGACCCAAAGCCAAGGGCAAACTAGCACCAAAAAGGGGGCAAGGGGGCGACGGGGTGAGGGGACGAATAAAAAAATAAAAATAAAATAAAATAAAATAAAATAAGATAAAATCAAAAAAAAATAAAAATAAAAAATAAAAAATAAAATAAAAAATAATAATAATAATAATCAGTCAATCAACGAATCAATCGTTTAATCGATGAATCAAACGAAACGAATACAGAACGTGAGAGTCAGTTGGGCTGGTTAGCCAAAGGGCGCCAAGCAAGGCGGAGGCGGTGGCGCCCGCCGACCCGTTTATGTGCCGTGCTCACTTAGAATTAAGAATCTTAATCCCGCTTAAGGCTGGTAACTGTGACTTGCCTGGCACACTGCCGCTGCCAGATCTCGCGCCGCACGCTTCCCTCGGCCCTTTTGGCCCCTTTGGCCCCAGTTGCCCGCTATCCCGCCCTCCAGCCCATCCGACCCGTCCAGTCCTCGCAGTCGTGCCTCGAGTCGGTCCAGCGCCTCCAGTGCCTTCAGTGCGTCCATTCAGCCCATTCACGACCCGTACTCTACCTAGACTCACCAATGGCACACCATGAAATGCACCGTGGTCGATCTGACTACGCTGGCTGGATTCATGCCACCGCCTCACCAAAGCCGGGGGAGAGCAACGCAAGGTGACTAGGGCTTCGGGCGCCTGTGTCCACATCTCTCGTTTCGTCGCGAGAGTAATGTGTGTAATGTCATTCTCAGATTCGCAGATCTTCAAGCCTTTGTATACTTACCTGCGAATAATTCTTGTAGTCAGTCTTTTCTACACGGCAAGCGGGCTTGGCCCTGCCTGGACCACCTCGTCAGCGCAGGCCAAGCCACCCCATCAACCATGGGCACGAGCATGCATGGCCAGGCCCCGCGCGACCCGAACGAGGCGGGCGTCGGTTGTCGCTGCTCGTCGGGTAGCCCGCCACCACCTGCCGCTGCTGGCTCAGCCCAAGTCTCATCTTACGGTTGCAGTCCGCGCCATCGCCCCAAGCCCCGCTAGTAGTGGTCTCGCACTATGACTTTGGTCTTGTCGACCTTGGTGGGCCCGCTCCCTGACCAGGCGAAGCCGAGCTGGCGAAGCTCTTTGCGAGCCGAGGGCAACCCGTTCCCGCAAAACGGACCACTACTACAAGAGCGCTCACTCTCCCACCAGCTCGTCTAGATCGGGGACCGCTTGTCCCGGTGAATGAGCATGTAGAAGGGAGTCAGGACAACGTAAGAGTCACAGTGTGGCAGTGGCTGATGGCTAGGCCGCGGGTCACGCAGTTGTGAGTGCGAAGGCGTATCGCTGGCTAACTAGACTTGAGCGCTGTGGTTGTCTAGTCACGACTCGCGACAAGAGTACTTAGACGTACTCATCGCTGTACATGTAGATCTGGGTGTTGGCCAGCGCGTCGGGCGCCATGCTGGTTGCCCACGCGTGCGCGCCCATCTGCAGCCCACAGTCGCGTCCCGCAGCCTATGCCTTGAGCCTTGATCCATTAGAATATTCGTATTCTAAAGATTCTTCTAATTCATCAAAATCTAAGCCCGCGCCTCTTCGGCAAGCAGTCGTTGGCGTCGGCCGGTTGGGCACCAAGCTATAACTATATGTATGTAGTGAGTAACTACTCTGGCTTTTTGTGTGTCCGACTGCATGCAGGCCGAGCGAGCGCCAGCGCCAGCGGCAGTACAAAAACAAAGCAAGCAGCATGGCCTGGTGCAGAGCAACTCACACTTCCGGTCGGCACGGCGATCGTTGCCGCCCAGCCGTCTGCGGCGCCTCGCTCGTTCCGCGTGCAACCCGACAAGCGTTAACCGAAACAAAGGAAAGCCCCAACGCGCCACGCGCATTGCCCGCGGACGCGAAACAAAGCTTGCGGATGCGTGAGGCGGTGTGCTCGTGGCGAAGCGCCTGCGGTGAACATCACCCCGCTCCCGTCATAGAGGCCGCTCGAGCCTCGATATCGCAAGAGGGCCACGTTACGAAATGGTCAACGTAAAATCAAGGCATTCCCATTTGTTTCTTACAACGTTGTCAGACGATGCCGCAAGCGCAACAGTATGGAGCCGCTACCGCCAGTCATCTCTGGTAACCAGCCGTTGAGGTTAGCAGTGGCCTAAGAACAACGTCGAGCCGTCATGTCTCGGTAGCGCGGCTTCCAACCTGCTCCGACCGCCCTCGTTCCCGATCCGAACGCCTCAGGCCCAGACGCGCTCCCATGTAGAGTGGCGAGTACGTGTTTGCGGCACTGTCAGTAGTCGTTGCCGCCAGTCTGCCAAAGGCCATTTGTCAGTCAAGTCGTTGGTTGACAACGGGACTTGAGAGACGTAAGTAGGGTCCACGCCCCGGCCACATCATATTAAGACTCTTAATTCGTATTCATTTCAAAATCGGAATTCAGATTGCTGCAAATCAGGTGCATGTTTTCCGTCGACCGAACGGCTGCAGGTGAACCGGGATTGCTGAAAGCGCAAGCAGTACCAAGTTGTTACTGCATTTCGAGTTGAGCGAATTAGAGCACGGAGAAAGGCCGAATGGAACGTATGGGGCGTTGGGCGCGGATACGGCGCTTTACCCACACTAGTCGGCTGCTATTTCCCTTGCATGTCGGCTGCGGACCGTCGGTCTTGGGCAGCAAGCGAAGACAAGCCAGATGCAACCGTCTCAGCGACTGCCAAGTAGCCAGCATGCCAAATAGGCTTGCCACGACTAGAAAACGCGTCCCACTAAGACTATACAGCCAACTGCAACCGTAGAGAGTCATGGTATGAGTGCCGTTTTGCGATTCTTAATTGCTGTTGGTAGCCAGACACGATTCTTGTTGTGATTACGATTCGTGAACGTGATTTGCACATCTATTGCGACATGTGCCTGCCTGGCCGCTGCATGGGTGCTTCCAGGCCGGGACGCCAGGGAGAGTCGACAAATGCAGGCTTGGCTCAACCAGATGCGCATACCCCAGGCAAGAGGCGGCAGCGTGAGTAGCTAGCCCAGCCCAGGCGAAGTGGCTGGCTAGATGGAGCGGCGGCCTTTTTTTTGGCCTTGTGCTTGCTTCTCTTTTCCGAGATCCGCAAACCCTGTGCTTGGCTCGATGCGTTCGGTGCCGAAGGGATGCGTTTTGCTGCGTGGCTGGAGTGGAAACGCCAAGTGGAGGAAGCGGCGAAGCGGCGCGCCAAGTGGAGCGCGTGCAAGTCGACTATCGTAGTCCACCGACTCGAGCACGTGCAAGTCGACTCGACTATCGTAGTCAACCGACTCGAGCGTACATGGTCCACTCCACTACGTAGCACCTCGCTCATGATTTTGTCGCCAGCACAACACCAACACATCCAACGCCTCTTTGCAACACAACAAGCAGCCTCAAGCCTCGACGACAACCACACCCATTCACCCCGCTTGCAGTCCGCAGACCGTCCATCGCCTCTGCGTCCGGCAGACGTAACATCGCATCCACTCGTCCTACCGTCACCACTCGCCCCCCGCTTCCCGCAATGACGTTGGCCAGCGCCTGGGCGCAGACCGTCTCGGCATTCTCGCCCTCGCAACTCCTCCAGTCGGCAAAGGCCCACAGCCTCCTCGCCTCCCTCTTTGAGCCGCAGCATCCGTCTCGCTGCGCCTACTACGACTCTCACCTCCAAAAGCCCCGTAAGCACCCCCTCCACACGATGCCTGGCCCAAAAACCGGGAATCACGCTGACGCCGCCCGCTGCCACTCGATCCTCCACCCCTGTCAACGTCGCAGTCGCATTACCAGAGGCTCAAGAGGCCTTCCGATGTCTCGTGCAGCATCAAGAAAGCGTCCCCGCCACCTCCAAAGAAGCTCGAACGTGGCACCAGATCGTCGCGCATAACCTCGCGTGCCGGTATGTGGCCAGGTGCCAGGCAGCCTTTGCACCAGTCTGCAGCGAAATACTTGCTCCGTTGCGGGATAGCCCGAGCAGCGAGGCTTCCACTGCGGTCCCGCAAGCTTTTGAGGATCTCGCTCGGTGGATGGAGGCGTGGGCTTCGCCACTGCTTGTCAACGGCCTCTTTGAAAGGTAAGATCGCCGATACCCGTTTGCGCACCCCAGCCCCCCTGAGCCTGCCACTAATTGCCCCTCTCGACAACATTCAATCGCCCATGACAAAACAGCCTGACGGCGGCGAGAAGCTTCCAACTCCAATTCCATACGCAGCTGCGACTGCAGATCGATGCACAGGTGCTCGAGGCGGTCCGCACCTTTCTTGCTCGGACAATCCCTCTCCAGGACGGACAGGCTGCGCAAGACGACATCAATCGGTTGGCCTCGAGTGCCGAAGCGCTCGGGCTCTCCGCTGTGATCCTCACCCTCCTGACTAGCGTGCTTCACTCCGAAATCTCACGCAAAGTCACGGCATCGACCACGGGCCAGGGCGCAACCGAAGACGACGAGGTGTGGGAGCTTGAGGAACCCGCGCGCGAAAAGCTTATCGACTGGCTCGACAATAAGGTCAAACCGCGCTTCCAGGCCATCGTGCAACTCTGCGCGCACAAGGCTCGCCCCTCGATAGATGCGATGGACGTCGTCGTCGACGACGCAGACCGGCTGATCGAGGATGAGTTCTCCGATGAAGGGACGTGGGAGAGCAGACTCGACTATCATCTCGACCGCACACTGTGCGCGGTGCGGGCTTTGCAGCTGTTTGATCTGATCGCCATCTATCCGGAATCGGTTCCTGCGCTCGAAGACCTCCGGGTCGGCCTCGAGCGGACGGACGACAAGCTGTTCGTCGCGCGAGCCCTGTCCGAGTCGCTGCAGACACGGCTGCTGCACCCCGGTGCGCATACGCGCGACATTATCCAGATCTACGTCCATATGGTGCGAGCGCTGCGGGACGTCGATCCGTCAGGGGTGGTGCTGTCGCGTGTGGTGGCGCCGCTTCGCCGCTACCTCCGCGCACGCAAGGACACGATCCCAGTGATTGTCTCGTCGCTACTGGGCGAGGATCCGGACTTTACCCTGCTCAAGGACGAGCTCGAAGCGGCCGACGCCGAGTCGGCCGATGAGGCCGAGAATTCCGCTGCGCGAGGTGGCCGGCGGCGGCGGCGGTCGATGGCCAATAGGAGCCGCAAGCGGCAGGCGGCGGGACCTTCGGGACCGGACCCCAATGCTTCGGCGTCGGCGTCGTCGGATTCGGACTCGGACTTGGACTACCAGGATCCCGAGTGGCAGCCCAAGCCGGTGGACGCGGGCCGGGGCTATCGGCTGTCTACGTCGCGCGACATTATCGGAATGCTGATTTCCATCTTTGACGACCGGGCGGGCTTTATTGGAGCGCTGGAACAGAGCATGGCGGAGCAGCTGGTGCGGATTCGAGGCTATAAGGCGATGCGCGAATACCGCAACAACATGATTCTCAAGAAGCGGTTTGGCGAAAAAAACATGGGGCGGTGCGACGTGATGCTGGGCGACGTGACCGAGAGCCGGCGCATCGATGCGGGCGTGCACCAACGCGCGGAGCGCGAGAGGCGCAACTATGCGGCGCAAACGGCCGAGGAGCGGGAACGGCAGCGGGATAGCAACGAGGTGCTGGACGCCCTGCATCCTTTGGTGATTTCGAGGCAGTTTTGGCCCGATCTCTCGACGGCCTCGTCGGCGGCGAGCGGAAGCCGACGCGCATCGACCCCATCGGTTGCGACTGCGGCTGGGGCTACGGGAACAGCGGCATCGGCGGTGACGGTGGCGGCAGCGCCGACCAAGCTTCCGCCACGATTTGCCGAGGCGATGCAACGCTACCAGACGCTATTTCAGGCGAGCAAAGCCATGCGTCGCCTCGAATGGTTGCTACACTTGGGAAGTGTCCAGCTCGAACTGGCCATGGACGATGGCCGCAAACTCCAAGTCGAATGCTCGCCGCTCGAAGCTTGCGTCGTCGAGACCCTTGCTTCAACGCCCGCGGACGCGGCGGGGCAGAAACGTGCGGACCCTTACCAGTTGGCGCAGATGGTGGGGTTGGAGGACGCGGGTGATGCCGTCAATGCGTGTAGGGCGTGGTGCGAGCGCGGTGTGTTAGGAGAGATGGAGGATGGGTCGTTTGTCGTACTTGAGCATCTGGAGCAGGGCGAAAAGGCGGGAGACGAGGCGGGTGATGGACGGGAGGTAGAGTAGAAACGGGAGTAGCAGGACCACCACTAAACACACCTATTCCCTCTATTCTTCGTCGTACCGTAGCTCCTGCAACCTCACCGCAATTTCACACATACACACACCCCACCGCCACACAGACCCAGCCCCTGCACTCAGCCGAACCCAAAGATTGTGTGGAAAGAATCGTGTTGAAACCCAAGCCCAAACCCACTCTACAAACGTTACAGACTCTCAACATCATCTCGCTCGTACTCCAAGCCAACCCTCTAATCCAACTTCAGATCCCGACGAATGACCATGACCGCGCCGTCCTCTTGTTCGTCTTCGCCTCCAAACGCCTCCGATACCGTCTGGGTAACAGTCGAGGGGAGCGACTCTAGGTCGACGGCGGCGGCGCCGACGGCCTGGGCGCCGAGGCGGGTCGGAGTGCGTACGACGTAGATTTCCAGTCCGTCGCCCACTTCAATGTGGCGTTCGGTGGCCGAGGTGAAGGAATCGGTGACAATCTTGAGCACCTCGGGCAGCGTCATTTGGCCGGGTGTGGGCACTTGACGTTCGGGCGTCGACACTTGGTTGCGGAACATGATCTGGTAGCCCATCACATCCAGGTCCAAAACAGATAGGCGAGCATCAGTCAAAGTCGGTCGCATCCCTCGACGTCGCGACCCCAAACAGACCACCGACAACCCGCAAAGGGGGAGGGGAAGAAAAGAGGGCTGGGTAAATCCTCACCTGATTGTCCAAAAACGGCTGAATCAGGCTCTGCGCCGCTCCAGCGGCGCGGCAGAATTCCCTCTCGTAGCTTCCGACGGGGTCGAAGCTGTAGACGGCGCCCTTGCCCTCCTCATCGAGGCCTCCGAGGATGTTGTAGACGTAATAGGGGAAAAAGCGCTTGCCGTATAGCATGGTCGAGATCATGCGCGCGATCGAATGGAGCGGCATCGAGCGGTTGTGCGAGTGGCGGTACCACTCGAGCCGTTGCCGGATGAGCGAGACAAACGCCTCAGCGTCGGCGGCGAAGCCGTTGGTCGCTAGCGTGGCCTTGTCGTTTCTAAAGAGGCCGGGATCGGGGCGGGTGTGGAAAGGGAGGAAGGGTAAGAGGGGAAAAAAAGAGAGCGGAGGCAGATGAGGGAGAGAGTGTCAGCAATGCGCTTCGAGCGGGACGTCCCGCGATGCCTCTACGCGCAACGGGGCGAGCAGAGGGCAAGAGGGGGAGGGAAAGAGGAGAAATGCAGCCGCAGGATGGGCGCAAACGCACAGTCGAAATACCTTGGGCTTGTAGCGCGTCTGGATGTTGTATCCGGTGCTCTGGCGGGTATCTGAGGCGATGACGCAAAAGTCGGAGCCGCAGACGGCAGCGATGCTGCCGCCGTTGGAGTCGTAGGGGGAGAACTGGTGGCTGACGGGAGCGCGAGCGGCGTGTGCGGCGGCGGGGCCATGGTGCGGAGAAGAGGTGCCGGGGTATGCGAGGAGCGACATAGCGAGGCACAAGCGGCGGGAGGGGCTCGGTGATGCTGTGGCTGCGGTTGGTGTGTAGGTGGAGAGGCGCGCGGTTGAGAGTGGAAGGAGGATCAGAGGATGCGCGTTTAGAGTCGGGTGTAGCGGAGGAGTGGCGGTGGTGAGGGCGGCGGCGGCGGCGAAGAAGAAGAAGAAGAAGAAGAAGAAGAAGGGGGTTGGCGAGGTAGTAGAGTGCAGGAGAGAGAGATGGAGATGGATGGCGAGTGGCAAGCCAAGGCGAGGTGGAGGCAGCACGAGGTGCAAATGGCCCTGTGCGTGGTGCGTGCAGCCGCGTCAGCTCCACTCACTCGCAACCGCCCAACAAGAGCACGTGACCTGGACCCGATCAGCGAGCACCACCACCTGCCGCAGCAGCAGCGCGAGTTGGACGCGCCACTCCCGACTTCCGAGGCTCCCCTTGGCGGAAACGCCATCGTGCATGCCGTGCCTTGGATGCCGTGCCTTGGATGCCGAGCCTTGGATGCCGTGCCTTGGATGCCGAAGAGTTGGTGGTTGCTGCTTCCATCCACGACTAGGCGATGGACTCGAACCCATAACTCCTGGGCCGAATGCGCTGCTCACCCGCCTGTTAGGAAAGCGGCTGATAACCAAGTTCGGCCTAACTACTTCCAAGTTTCTTGGCAAGCGCACCGCCTCGCCGCACCACCGGCGACGAGTCGATACGCGTCCGCCTCGCCCTCTCGCCGCCCTCTCGCCGCCCTCTCGCCGCCCTCCACAGATCCCTCGCGCTGCACCTGGCTCTCTCCACCTCTTGCCTCCTCCTCACCACCCTCATCATCTCCAATGCCACCGTCCTCACCTCTTCCCGCCCACCGCCTCGTCGGCTGCGGCGCCCTCTTATTGCTGATCGTTGCAGTCTGCTACCATCCGATCCCCGTCGTGCTCGCAACGGTATCGAGCGTCATCCTGACGCACCTCTCACCGCCCTCGCAGCTGCTCGAGACGCTACGCACCCTCTGCGCTGAGATCGGGACGGCGGTGCCCGACCCTTTGTGCGATGAAGACGCTTCGAGCGCCGAGAGCTGGGGTATGACGGAAAGCCTTTGGGGCGCGCATAGAGGCGGGAGCCTGCATACGCGGAGCCAAAAGACAAAGGCCAGGGCGAAGCGGCAGAAGCAGCGACACCGTGAGGCCGACGAGGGTTGTAAGGGTCCTTTGATCGCGTCGGATGGATGGGACCAGGACGGGGGGAGACATGACAAAGCTACGGCTTGCTAACATCCGCTTCCGTTTAATACGTACCGACGAAATCGCGACGAGGGGAGCGTAGGGTGGCGATCCCCGTTTCTTCCCACCCCTGACGTTTGTCCCCGCCACCATCAGTATCAAGTGCATGCTGCGATCGAACAACCCTGCGCAATGCCGCATACCGCCACGTGCCGACACGTGTGCGCCCCGACAACCAGTCTGCCGCCGTGTCCCGTCCACCGAGGCATAGCACAGCAACCGCCGCTCGGGTCAAAAAACCACCACAATGGCCGTGGACAGGGAAACGTTAAGGTCAGTCCTGGGGCTTTCAGGTCCCCCAACACCTTCAACCCCTTTCCCTACGTGAAGGCCGCTGACTATCCACCCACCATCTCGATTCCTTGCGGTGCGCACCCTGTAGGTGCAGGTCTGGGTTGATCCGGATAACAACGTCATCCGGTACCGCGGCCAAAAGGTAGAATAGAGCGTACTACAACCCCAATAGGTCGATTTCCTTGCAGGTGCGATGGAGCGCACACACACACACACACACACACACACAGAGAGAGAGAGAGAGAGAGAGAGGGAAAGTCACACACGCACAATAATGTTCGAGTCTAAGACAGGACCAGCTCTGTAGTCAACCATCAGCGAATCAAGATTGCATCTGGTAGGCAAGGGAGCGGGAGCACGGCCAACCTATCGTACAAAAACTTTCGAGGATGGGATATCAGGCCGCTTCGCAGCGAGCCAAGTTAAGGTGCCACAGCAGTAGCCAACAGCCGGTCGCTGTCACCCTGGGGGGAGGGCGATTCTTGAACGTTTTGTTGTTTGCTTTTTTAAAATTTGCGTGGGGGCACGCTTGTCGTCATCCGGCGTTTCGTCGTGAAGCTCGTGGACAGCGCATGAGCAGAGGACCCCGCGCGTTTGGGCGTTCAAGGGAGGGCAACCGAATTAGGCGGTGGCCTCACCAGTGCAGGCGGCGGCGAGGTGGTCAGGGGAGCCGCACTTGTAGCAGCTCTTGGTCTGAGGCTTGGGGCACTCGCGCGAGATGTGGCCCGTCTCGTTGCAGTTGTAGCATCGCTGGCCGCCGGCGTTGGCACCGCTGGCCGAGGTGCAGTCGCGGCTCAGGTGGCCGACACCGCCGCAGTTGTAGCAGGTGCGGGCACCGGCACCGCCGAAGCCGCCTCGGGGACCGCCGAAGCCACCGGCAGTGGGACAGCTGCGGGCGATGTGGCCGGCTGGATCGGTGAGTGGATGATAATGAAAAAGGGTCAGGGGAGTGTCAGGATGAGCGGTCTATGTCATGTGTTGTCGGTCGGCCCCAGGGCTGCCTACTCACGCTGGCCGCACTTGTAGCACTCGCCACCGGCACCTCCAATGGCACCAGCGGGGGCCGAGTTAGGGCACTCTCGGGACTGTTGTGGTGGCAAGCGCAAAGCGTGTAGGGGTACAGGGACGGTCAGAAACAGAATCAAGGGGCACGTCGAGTCAACAGTGGAAAAGACCGCTCCTGTGTTTACTCACAATGTGGCCGGTCTGGGCGGGCGAGAACAGAGAGGATCAGAGGGGACCGAGCAGCGAAGAGCAGATCGATGTCGTCAGCATCGCCAACGCGACTAGACAAGGGCCTGCTGCGGCACAGGCAGAGGCGTGGCAAGAGGATAAGCGAGGTACGCACCTCGTTGCATCGGTAGCAAGTCTTGGGCTGAGCCTCCATGCCGCACTGGGCCGAGACGTGTCCCTGCTGACCGCAGTCTTTATAGCAAGCAAGATGCAAGCAGAGAAGCGAGATCGGATCAGCAAGGGCATCGAGGATTGACGCATTCAAAAGCCCACGGTCGGCTAGAGCTGCTGATAGCGCAAAATCGCGGGAACTCACTGTAGCTGTGTGCGGCGAATTAGTGAATGGACAGAAAGAAGAGCGAGAAGGATGCGGGCCGGATAGGCAGGTCTAGCGTTAGAACGACGTCGAAGCAGGTATGGATGGGCCCGCGAATGTCGCGATAGTCGGCGTCGACATACCAGGTAGGGCTGCCGGCAGTGGGGCAGGCAGCGGCGTTGTGGCCGGCTGTTTGCGCCAAGAGAGAACAGCAACGGCATTTGCACGAGGAGGGATTGACCAGCAGTTCGATCCGCCATCGAATAAGACAGCAGCAAACGCCAAACGACAGTGCGTAGCATCGCACAGTAGCAGCAGAGTCGTTCGAAGTGGCGTGTTTCGAGTCGGAGCGACAGAAGCAAGTGGAAGGGGGAGAGCAACGATTTGATGGATTGCGCAGGGTATCAAAATGAAGTAGGAACAAATGTGACATTGTCATCATCATCTCCTCGTCAGCTCTCTCTCTCCTCTCTCCTCTCTCTCTCGCGACGTCCATGATGCGAGCGCCGCCTTCCATTCTTGAGCTAGCTGGTTCCAAGGTCCAGCCAGCAAAACGGTAGATGGTGGAATGCGCCGGCGAGGCCAGCTCGGAGCGCCCAGTCCGGGGGTGTGGCTGCGATGAGGCACGCTGGCCGTCTGAGCGGACCGAGGCCTCACGGCAGCATCACGACATGATCGGCAACAACTCATCATCATCATCATTTTTCTCTTCTTCTTCCTCAACGCCTTGGGAGAGGGGTCAGCCAAATTGCATCGACACTAACGCTGGCCGCAGCTGTGTGGGGTGAAGGACGCAGGGGCGGGTAGCAAGGTCAATATGTCGTCTCAATCGTTGGCTGTCAGGCCAGGAGGGCGCCGACTCACTTGTAGCATCCACGAGCGAAAGACATGTTGAGGGTGGGGTTGAGAAAGGGGTAAAGAGGGGGTGGAGAGAAAGGATAAGGGTTGTGGGGTTGGTAGAGGAGAGGAGAGGTGGGTGGCGTGGCGTGGCGTGGTGTGGCGTGGGCGAGCGGTCGAGCTTAGCCGCCCATGCAAGAGACTGGTCTGGTGGCTGCTAGTTGGCGCCCCAGCGTGGTGCGGTGAGTCTGCTCTGGCCTACCGCCGCCCATCTGCGCGCCGAGTTGGGAGAAAAATTTTTTTGACAGTCGAGCGGTGCAGGCCTGCGTACGCGCGCATCCGTCGTGCTTCTCGCAGAGGGGCGCGGAAAAGGCCTAACGAGAGGCTAGGTGCCAAGCATACGCTGTCGTGCGCGCGACCTGACTCGTGCGGGTGGAGAGGGCAAAGCTCAGCTACAAGAAGCCAAAAAATAATAATAATAAAATAATAATGATAATAATGTTTAATGATAATAATGATAATAATGACAATACAATAAATAAAGAAAATGGAATTGGAAATCAAAAATCAAATATATATGTGTATATAATAAGAATAACATTAACGTGCTCTGGCCAAGGCGGTCGCATCTGCGCTGCAATAGCGCTGCCGCGCGGCTGTGGCTGTGGTGCAACACTACTTTGAAGGCTTGGGTTGGTGTCACGCGCGTGCGCCTCTGCTCGCTTTCTCTCGCTTTCGCTATCGCCATCCATCCCTCTCCTTTTTCTTCTCCCTTTCCCCCTTCTGCTTCGTCGGCACCCTCCACTTGGCACCTTGCCTACCCTCCTCTTTGCCCCCCTTCGCATCGTCTCATCTCCCCTCCGCCGTAGACAGTCACACTGGCAGAGCATCGCACCCACGATGGACGCCATCTCTTCGGCCCTCGAGGCCCTCTCCATCAAGACCGGTAACGTCATCAAGCACGCCGCCACCTCCTCCCCCGACTCGTGGAAGCAGGCCATCACTGACGTCGCCGCTACTGTCGGCCTCACCGGCGTCCCGCAGTACACCAAGACGCTCGTCTTTAAGCCCAAGACCGCCAAGACCGCCGCCCCCACCCCCGTCGTCGTCGTCGCCGCCGACTCCACCGAGACCAACACCAATGCGCTTGCCAAGCACCTCAACCAGAAGGAGATGCGCCTCGCCGCTCCCGAACTTCTTCAGGAGTTCCTTGGTGCCACCAAAGACGACGGTGAGTCCCGTCCGCCCCGCACTCCCAGCACTCCAAGCGCACGCACGCATGCGCTAGCCGCAGCATGTCGACTGACCCCTCTGCGCTTGATGCTCAACTGCCCCTCTTTTTGCTCAGTCTCGCCCCTCTCCATCAACAAGGACAACGCCGCTCCCCTGATTGTCGCCCTCGACGCCGCCCTTGCCGGCTCAAGTGAGCAGTTTGCCGTTCACGCCGCCTCCGCTGACCAGACCCTCTTCTTGACCGGCGTCGAAATCGTCAAGTACCTCGAGAGCACTGGCGCCAAGGTCGAGGTCGTTGACTTCTCCAAGCTCAAGAGCGAAACCCCCATCGCCAAGGCCTCTGCTCCGTCCAGCGCCACCGCCTCCAAGCCCGGTGCCACCCAGGGCCCCATCGCCGCCGCCGGCAAGAAGAAGGCCGCCGAGGCCGCCAAGATCCCCGACGCCGAGCTCATCGGCATCACGGTTCGAAAGACGGGCGACTTCTCTGAGTGGTACGCCCAGGTCCTCAAAAAGGGCGACATGCTCGACTACTACGACGTTAGCGGCTGCTACATCCTCAAGCCGTGGAGCTACTTTGTCTGGCAGTCGATCCAGAACTTTTTCGACGCCGAGATCAAGAAGCTGGGCGTCGAGAACTGCTACTTCCCCATGTTCGTCTCGGCCGACGTCCTCGAGCGCGAGAAGGACCACATTGAGGGCTTTGCCCCCGAGGTCGCCTGGGTCACCAAGGCCGGAAGCTCCGACCTCGAGCGCCCCGTTGCCATCCGACCGACCTCCGAGACGGTCATGTACCCTTACTACGCCAAGTGGATCCAGAGCCACCGTGACCTTCCGCTCAAGCTCAACCAGTGGAACAGCGTCGTGCGATGGGAGTTCAAGCACCCGCAGCCCTTCCTCAGGACCCGCGAGTTTCTCTGGCAGGAGGGCCACACGGCCCACATCTCGCTCGAGGAGGCCGACAAGGAGGTGATGCAAATCCTCCACCAGTACCGCCGTGTCTACGAGGAGCTCCTCGCCGTGCCCGTCGTCCCAGGTGTCAAGTCCGAGAAGGAGAAGTTCGCCGGAGGCTACTACACCACCACCGTTGAAGGCTTCGTCCCCACCACCGGACGAGGTATCCAGGGAGGCACCTCTCACTGTCTCGGCCAGAACTTCTCCAAGATGTTCAACATTTCGGTCGAGGACCCCAAGGCTCCCGAGGAGCTGCGAGGCAAGCCCGAGGGCCGGCTCCACGTGTGGCAGAACAGCTGGGGCCTGTCGACGCGTACCATCGGTGTCATGGTCATGGTGCACGGAGACGACGACGGCCTCGTCATGCCGCCGCGTGTCGCGCAGATCCAGGTCATCATCATCCCCTGCGGTATCACGGCCAAGACGACGGCGCAGGAGAGGGACAACATCATGGACACCTGCGACCAGACGGCCAAGCAGCTCCGCGACGCCGGTATCCGTGCCAAGGCGGACCTGCGAGAGAACTACAGCCCCGGCTTCAAGTTCAACGACTGGGAGCTCCGCGGCGTGCCGATCCGCATCGAGATCGGACCCAAGGACATTGAGAAGCAGAGCGTCCTGACCGTCCGACGTGACACCAAGGCCAAGGCGCCACTGCCGCAGAAGGACCTGCCGGCGTCAATCGCCAAGCTGCTCGACCAGATCCACGACGACATGTTTGCGCGAGCCGACGCCGAGTACCGATCCAGGAGGAAGGTCTGCACTGAGTGGGACGAGTTTACCAAGATCCTCAATGACAAGTGCCACGTCGTCATCCCGTGGTGCGAGGTCGAGGCCTGCGAGGACGCCATCAAGAACCGCAGCGCGCGAACGTGAGTAGAGGCGGGGAAGGATGCTGCGTGTTTGCTAGCTAGCGGGAGCTATGGACTAGGAAGCTGACGCAGTCCGAATTGATCTTGTTGTCTTTGACGCCCTTGATTCTTCCCCCATCCGCCGTTTTGCATCTACGAAGGGCGAGCGAGGACGAGGCGGCCGACGAGCGAGCCCCGTCGATGGGTGCCAAGTCGCTCTGCATTCCCTTTGACCAGGCGCAGTTCCCGGACATCACGGGCAAGAAGTGCCCGCAGTGCGGTGTTGATGCCAAGAGGTGGACCATGTTTGGAAGGTGAGTACCCTGCAGTGCCTCTACCATGCCGTTTGGCCCAGCTCTTTTGGCGCTCTGTCTCTGACGGTGATCTCTTCTGGCCCCTGCTTCCTTTTTCGGCATCTTTGCTGCAAACAGGAGCTACTAGAGGACGAGCGGATGTAGCTATGGCCGTCCTGGCAGAGTGAAGGGTCCTTTTAGAGCAGGGTAGTGATAGCCACCGTCAAGAGAAGGGAGGAAAAGCGTCACGCAGAAGCATCCGTGTGTGCTGTGATGCGTAGAGCGCCACTGGTCGGTTGTGTGCGAGCCGGATCAGGAAAGGTTCCGCAGACCAAATCCAAGCTGTAGAGACGAGGGTAATGCGTCGGACGGCGAACGACGTTCGGTGCGCGCGAACCGATGGACGAGGCGGTAGCTGCCGTTTCGGATGGTGGGCAGATTTTTTTGGTTTTTTTCTCATGAGTGCCGCGGCGTCGTGATGCCGTGCATAAGGAGGGAACGACGGACAGGCGGCCACAGTGTGGTTTGGCAAGCGGGGATCTCTCGATCCAGAGGTTGTCTAGTGGTGACCCGCCTTGTGACCTGGCCGAACCGAGCAGGGTGAAAAAGTTTCGCAGAATGCGGTCAGTCGCCGAAACAGGTTTTGCGGAGGCCAAGTCGGGTAGGAAAAAGAGAGAGAGAGAAGAGAGCGTACCGGCTACATGAACGTACCGTCGACATACATATTCCTCGTTGCGCTCGGCAGCTGTGCGACCATACCGTCGAGATCCTTTGTAACCTTAACCTGGCATCCGAGGCGGGAGGTATCGGTGAGGCCAAAGGCGAGGTCGAGCATATCCTCCTCGTCCTCGCAGGGTTCTTGTAGGCGGTCGTAGACGTCCGGTTCGAGGATGACGTGGCAGGTGGAGCAGGCGATGGAACCTTCGCACGCACCCTCGAGGTCGATGTCGTACTCGTGCGCAATCGAGAGGAGGTCGTCGCCCTCGTTGGCCTCGACGGTTTTGAGGTCGGTGCCTTTGGAGTCGCGGAAGGTGATCTTGATCCTGTAGTCAAGGAAGGGTGGGAGAGGTGAGAAAGAGGGGGAGGGGTCAGCGAAAGCGGGGAGAGGGGAGAGAGAGAGGGAGAGAAAGAGGGAGAGAAAGAGGGAGAGAGAGAGAGAGAGAGAGAGAGAGAGAGCATCGCTATGTGGGAAGGCGGAGGGTGGAGGGGAGACGTACCCGGTTCCCGGAGCTGGCCGCTCAATCCCGCCGTGTCGAGCGAGGGGACTTGTATGGAATCGTCGCACCGCGTTACCGGTGCAGAGCTGGGCCAAAGGCTGCGGCGCGGTGGGGATCGGACGGGTTGCGGCGGCCACCTTTGCCAGCGAGCGTACAAGCGACGCCGAGGTGGAGGTGGAAGCGAGCGAGCGCGACAAGGGCGAGAGCGACGTGGATGCCATCTTGTACATGCTTGGCGATCGTCGGCTTCGCAGTGCAGCTAGGTTTGGAGGGGTGCGGGTAGGGCAAGGGTTGACTGCGGGTGCGTGGTTGTGCAGCCAAGGATGGGTGGGGGATGGTGGGGAGAAGATGGAGGTGGCCTGAGTTGTCTGAGTTGGGTTGGCGTGCGTCTCGGCCGGGAGCAGTGCCGGTAGCTGCTCGTGGTTAGGGCGGCGCGTTGAGTAGGCACAGATATAGTTTGGCTGGCTGTGGAGTTGGTTGCTTGCTTGCGAAGGCTTGCGTATGCTTGCGAATGAGCCGCTCTTGCCACTCACAACCAGCGTGTGAGTTGGCCATGTGCAAATGCAACCTAAGCCACGTCACAAAGCGGCTACAATTCAAAATTCCGAATGGCACCTGCCTCTTTTGCATGGCCGCATGACCCAGCAGAGGCTGACTGCTGACTGCGGACGACTCGAAGTTCATCATGATTCCATATGGCCAAGCCGTCGCGTCCAGCGAGCCCCTCCAAGTCTCTTGGGCCACCAATCAAACGGCCCAGCCGCAGCGAACCAGTCAGCCTTGTATGTTTAGGCGATTCGCCTTTGCCACCCTGATCAACCTTTTCCTCCCCTCTTCCACCACAAACGCACACCCACACACCCACACACCCACACACCCACACACCCACACACCCACACACACACCATAAACCAAGACCCGATCTTGGCGGTTCAAGATGCAAGCTCAACCACCCTCCCTTCCCGCTCCCCCGACATATCATCAACATTCAACCAAAATGTCGACGCGCAACTGCAGCAAGCAGCGCCCAGATCTGGCGGACGAGGCCCAAATGCGTCGCCACCATCTGATCTCGCGCCAGGACGGACGCGCGCGGTGAGCTTTCGCGCACACTCAACGTTAAATAACTGTTGCCATCATCGTTGGTCCTCATCTCCGAAAAGCTCCGCTCGTCTAGTTCGCCCATGCCGACATCTTGGTTCGTCTCTGAGTGTTGGCCCGTTTCACCGCCACCAGGCATTGCCTTGCCTCCCGAGATGACGTGTCGTCCTAGTGGCTTCCGCTGAATCGTACCGGCACCCAAAGAGCCACGTCGCCTCGCCTTTGCTGTTGCTGTTCGGGAGGGAGCATGCTGGCCTCGAAAGGGTACAAAAGGAACACGGGGACCTCGACTGCCCCTCCCCCCGCTCGTTCACCATCCTCCATCCCATCGCTCCTCTCCCAATCGCTTTGCCACAGACCCCATCCTCTCTACTCTCG
>JALNIF010001594.1:0-17359 GCA_026284005.1 Thecaphora frezii | reverse complement strand
CTTGGCCTCGTAAGGAATCAACGGATGGATTGATCAATCGGGTGATGTAAGTGGAGGTGCTAAGAATGGTTGTGGTAAATTATTACATTGGTCTGCTCGCTTAGCGCATGACTGTGAGATTGGCCGTGCAAAATGTTGAGTTGAAAAGAAAAAGAGAGTAGGAAGAAGAGCAACTGAACAACAATGCTCCGCTGACAAGGACTAGATTGGAATGTCCCTTGCCAGCGCGCTGTAGTGTCTTCTTGGGTCCGGGCTTATCTGTGGCCTCTGGCTCTTTCCCGTTGCCCTGCGACGCCCGAGCCCAGGATGTGTAGCTCGGCGACCTCCCCGTCGGGCCGCGGCGGAACGGTACCCGATGCATCGGCTTTTAGACTCATGTCCCAGTTCACTCCAGTTACTCCAATTTGGAGCGGTTGCTGCCGGACGGCCTTGTCACTCCGCCTCAGCGTGTCACGCCGCAGAGTTACAGTCCTCGCCAACGTTAGACGAGCTACGCCAGGGTTCAAAAACCCTGGTCCCAACCCTGAGCGCAAGTTCCAGAGTAACTACATACTGTAGTGAGGTATTTTTAACCACCTCGAGGCGAGCAAGCTCGACGCGACTCATACGCGACCGCTCGGATTTGCGGCTTCAAGGGTGGATGAGCTGCCGCTCATCTGTACGTTGCCTTGTCACGGCGCTCATCAGTAAGAAACCATGCATGCAAAGCACACTCTGCACTACACTAGCTCGAAGTGCGCAATGCAGCAACGTACCCGGCGCCGCCGTCAACCAGCTTCGGCGACCTGCAATATGTTATATTACTTATTTCCGTTTGCGCGCTCATACCAAGACCTGCTCGCTGTCTCAAGTGAAAAGGGGCAAAGGTGGACTTTTTCAGTTAGCCTCCCGCACCTTAACCATTTCATCTCTGGTTGCTCAAGGGATCCGTTTCATGTGAGCTTGTGAGCCGCAACGCACATCTACCGTATCGAGGCTGCGCTTCGTTTGAGCAGTCCGGACATGGCTGGAATAATACACGTCCGTGAAGGGCGTCTACAATGCGGAAGGCCGTGTGCTAGATGTGCTAGAAGCAGGATAATCATGGCAGCAATGAGCCAACTGCGGCACCGAAGCAGGTCCATCCATCCAGTATACACGTGCGAATGAATAGAAGCTCCTCTCGCGATTCATGCTGCTGGCTCCACCTGCCGTCGCCAGTACGGCATCAGCAGAAGCTGGTTGTAATTCTGCAAAGCCTGCGGTCTTCCACCCTTCACTGTACCAACACGAGCACTCGTGGCTTCCCTCAACTGCCATGGAGGTTCTGCTAGCTAGTGTAGTGCTACCATTGCTGCCAATTTCGCTCGGGGCACGCGCGACACGCTAGGGAGGCGGGTCCATTGTCTGATGCAAAGCGACCGTACTTAAACTAGCCCATCGACCATGCCCATGAAAGGCGGCACCTACTCGAGCCAACGACGAGGCAAGCTGGCTTCGCTGCAGGCGACCCTCCTTCTCCTGGTAAGGGGGTCCGAGCAGTTGTACTCTCCTACGGCCGGCTCGCTCCCATGCCAACGACCATCGAAGGGACACATCGCACAAGCTAGCTACCGCTTGCTCCCAACCGCTTTCGCTTCCAACGCCACCAGGATGGTAGCCGGTCGAGCAAAGGGGCAGTGGAACAGCCAGGGAAAGATGGGAAAGGCAGATAGAGCAGCCTCCCAAACGGGGACGCTCGACGATCCCACGACCTCGTTCATCCGACGGGTCGGCCTGCAAGGAAGACCAATTTTACGATGGCTGCATGTAGCGTCGAATGAATTGCTGCCACATACTACTCTGCCACTTCTTGTTGTATTACTTGCGTTCAAGCTAAGCTTGCTTAGCGGCTCCCAAACTGGTCTGCTCGCTTTAGTACCCTAATCATGATACCAAACACCTGCTTTTTCCCAATTGGTGGCCTCAAAAAAAAATCAAATAATTAATCCATCTCGTTAATCGAGGAGAATAGATCGATCTTGCTTTCTTTACAAATGCGAGATCTATGGTACCTCGCCTCTCCTTTCTTTCCTATATTTTATCTTATTTATTTTAATTTTTTTTTTTATGAAATTGGTAAGTTTTGCAACAAATGTAAGGGTTGAGCTTTACAAAAATATATGCGTTTAAAGGGGCTGCTCACAACTGCCGAGAAGTGGCAGCATTACCGAAACAAAAACGCCTCGACCCGGCATCGCGTCTCATGTGCCCTCACGGTCGAGGCTGCGGCCGTCTTCCTGAACAAACGTAGCTAGCGCAATGGCCACATACTCTGCGTAAGTACGGCAAAAGGGTCGAGTCTGTTCGAGGTGCTGGAGTCCAGGAGGCTGAACAATGCTGTCGAGGCGGCGGCGATGTCGCCGCCGCCGAAGTGACGACCAACCTCGCTGACCTTACGCAGATGTGTATGTACCTCAGGGCTTCGCCATTGTGTGCTGGTATACTATTATTTTGCTGTTTTGTTCTCTGTAAATCGCACGAGGCCAGATCGTTGCGTTGGTGGATTAGCTGTGAGCTATGTGTTTCCATAGTGGCCCTCGCTCAAAAGCGGTCGTAGCAGCAGCGGCAACGCCGTGGTCCGAGGGTGGGAACAACGGACAGCCTAAACTCTGCGCCGGGGCTTAACATTCACCTCATAGCCACTAAGGTTGACGGCTTTCCTCGTTCACATTAATTTAGTTACATAGTTGATTTCAAAGCCACCTGTTCCCAGAAATTAATTCATTTTTATAGTTAACCTGTAAGGCCAAGTGCTTCTGGTTTAATGGCACACACGACGCTCATCTCGGACCCTTCCCGATACCGCTCCGCCGTCGCCGCCGTATATGTGTAGCTGAGCCGTGTGACGAGCGAGGGGAAGGGTGCGTCGGGCGGGATGGCCATATATAACCTACCATCCAGGCTCAGGCCGCTTTTGCTCATGTTGATCCCCACCTTCATGCCCCTCGGCTCTTTGCTGCCTTCCCTTCCCCTCGACACGATCCCTTGTGCGCTTCTTCCTACACCCTGCTTCCCCACCCTTGCCCCAACGCCCAGCTACAGGCACCCCGCTGCTTAGGCTGAACCACACTTAGCAGCGTCGGTTCCTCCTTTCAGGTAACCCTCAGAACGACAGCCAAATCTCTTGTCGACCTGTTGGGCCGACAGCAACAACGGCAGCAGGGCAGGTGACCGCTGGACGGGCTCATCAGATCTCGGCGGACACGGCTCAGCTCTCTGCATCTCCAGCTCGATACCCCGGAGCTATTCCTCCCGCTTGGATTGTGTCGCCTTTTACCCTCCCGCCCTTCCCTGCCCACATCCAATTTCTCTACTCTCTCTCCCCTCTGATACTATAGCCGAAAATGCCGGCCTTAGATCTCACGTAAGTCGTCTGGCAAGTGGGCGAGACTCGATGCTCCATAGCTGCGCATGAGGCTGACAGCTTTGAGTCGCACTGTTCCCTTATGCTCCTTCCATTACGACCAACAGGCTGGGCTGCATGTTTATTGGCGTGGCGGGAAATGTCTGGCTCTACGGTTTCTCTCTGGTCCAAGCCTACATCTAGTGAGCAGTCATACCCAGCGTACCTGGCGGCAAAGCGATGGCAACGCTGACCCCTAGGCTCCGATCTTCATCTAACCCTCTACAGCTATGCCCACTTCCCCAACGACAAGAAGTTCATGAGGTACTTTGTCCTCTTTCTCGTGTTGGCCGACTCCCTCAACGCCTGCTTTGACCTGGCCTTCCTCTACCAGTACACCGTTAGCAACTTCGGTGATCTCGAGTACGCATCAGTTGCCAACCCTGCGTTCACGTCCGACCCCGTCATGACTGGCATCATCGCCTTTGCGACCCAGCTCTTCTTCGCCTGGAGGGTGTTCAAGCTCATGCACAACAAGTACATGCCGGCGTTGATTGCGACCGGTGCCGTCATTTCCTTCTGCGGTGCCCTCGGCACGTCGATCGCGGTGGGCATGTACCCCAAGTTCGCCGACTTCCAGAAGTTCCAGGTCATAGTGATCATCTGGCTCGTAGGCGCTGCCGTCACAGATGTCATCATCACCATGTCGCTCGTCTGGACGCTGCAGAAGGCCCGTACCGGTTTCGCCGCCACGGACGACATCATCACCAAGCTCATTAGGACGACCCTGCAGACTGGCCTGCTCACCACCACTTTTGCCACGGTCGACATCGTTCTGTTCCTCGCCTCGAGCACCAGTCTACATCTGGTCTTTAACCTCCCGCTGGCCAAGCTGTACGTCAACACGCTCCTGTCGACTCTCAACGCACGCGTCAAGATGTCGGTTAGCAACGGCAACTACACGCTCGAGGGCTCGCTCAGCGACAACTCGCGCGCCCAGACCGGCGGCGTCCGCTCGGACCGTGTCATTGGCGGCATCAAGGGCGTCGGATCGCGACCGGCGGGTTTCAAGAGCCACATGTCGTCCAGCGGCGATATCGAGGAGGAGAACGCACGCGGATTTTCCGACACGAGAGACGTAGAGGCGGCGGGCATCCGGATCCGAACCGTCGAGGAGACGTTCGAGGAACGCCACGAGCTGGAGCAGACGAGGCCTTACGTGCCCAGCACCCACAGTGACTCGTTCCGCACTGTCGAGAAGAAGCCAATTTCGAGCGAGCAGGGCTCGATCTAAGCCTGCCAGGCGCGATGTCGCCTTGCATCTGGACAAACTTGCTTCAGTTTCGCCGCGATCTATCTCATTTGCCCGAGACAACCAGCGCAAAACATCCTCGCCGGATTCCTTGACCAGCTCGGGAGCTTATAGTAGCTGCCGTTCGCAAAGTTGACCTATCCCTTCAAGCTCCATCTTTTCATACCCGGCTTGCCTTTACCTATTACACCGTTTGCGCCATGCTCTACTGATACCGGCTTTTCCTTTGATCTTTTGCCCCTCTATTGTTTCTTGATCGGTTTGGCCTCCGCCGCAGGCTTGCCGAAGAGGCGTCTGCTTTAGCACCATGCTTTCCTCGCCACTTTTGTGTCACTCTCTTAGTCGGCCCCTCCCCTCTGTACTAATACACTTCTTGCTAGCTGATGCCTTGTTGAAAGATGCGCATGGGGGTGCATCGTCGATATGATGGTTGGGTCGCTGGTATTCTCTTTTCTGTTTTGCAAGCAATATAGCATCTTGTCACTGCAAGAAAAGTGTCATGGCGCGCGTGACCCTCTGGAGGGCGTGCTAATGGTTGGCCCGGCGGTAATGGGGATGGAGGCGACAGTGGAGTTAAGGGCGGAGGTGAGGGTGGAGGTGATGGAGAAGAGGGCGAGTTCGGCTCCGGGGCTGCTGGGTTGGCAAGTCGAAATGCCGCCGACGCGGTGTGTGGTAAAAGTGAAGGGATTTGGAGGCGGGCTGGCGAAGCAGAGTGTGGAATAACTGAAATAGATGTGAATACGCGCGTGTGGGCTAAAGGCGTAGTTGTTTGTTGTTGAGGTTGAAAGCAGCTAAGAATGTGTGTGTATAGTTTGGTCGACTTCACTTGGCCTTGTCTGTTAATTCTGCTGCTGCTGTTTGCCCATTGCTCCACCTGTGCGTGCTACTGCGGCTGCTACCGTTGCTACCACTGCTACGCCTGCAACCCTTCTTCCATCCGCCCGCCGACAGTCGATCCTTTTGCCCCGTCTCCTCCACCCGTGCCGCCTTGCACCACTCGCTGCGTCCGCCCTCACCTCGTACCGCTACCCATCCACGCCTCCAGTCCTACTACGCCATCCTCCTCGTTTCGCGCCGCCACCCTTCCCGCTTCCCGGTATCTCGACCCTTGTTGCACCAGCTTCACCGCGCCTCTTTTTCTCCCCGATCCAGCCTCTCGTCTCGCTTCGGTGGGATCGTGGCTCCACTCTTGCTCTGACCACCCACCGCCTACATGAGCTTCCTCCACCAGGCCTACGACCATGCGCGCTCCGCTCCCAGCTCAAGACGGTCGAGCCAGCCACGTCCCGCACTAGACCCACTTGGCGCAACGACAGGTCCCACCGAGCGGCAACACTGCCAAGCGGGCCCTTCCCGGTTACCCTACGCAGCATCACGCTCGGGCGCGGCTCTACCTTGCCGGTCCACGCCTCGAGGTGCACCATCACAGGGCTCCGCGGGCCTCGTCGCATCGGGCATGGAGCTGGCGCATGGTTGTTCGGCAGCTGCTTTCACCGCCACCTCCTCGGTGTCATTCATCTCGGCACTACCTGTGCTCCGGCTCGGCCAGGGCACGGCGGCATCGGTGGTCACCGCGACCAGATCGGACGAGCAAAGTACTACAGAGGGAACCCGGTCGCTCGGCTCGCTGGCACTTACACCGCTGTCCAGCTCGTACCGCGCGGCCCAGAGCTGGCTCGGCTGGAGGTCGTGGACGAAAGACGAGGTCGACGATTTCTTGCAAGGTGAGCCCTTCCCCGAAGCTACAGGGCTACGCGCTCCAGTGCGGTGGAGTTTGTCTTTGTCGCTGACGATGCATCTCCGTTCCTGTTGCCACTTCTCGGCGCTGCAGAGCACCGCACAGTCGTGACGGCAGGAACCGCCTCTCTCGTCTCTACGGCTGCTTCGTTTCCGGTGAGATTCAGACCCCTTACAGCGGCGAGGCGGCACCGAGAGCGTCCGACCCGACGCAAACTGACCCGACGCCTCCCCGTGACTGCTTCCTGTTTGCGACCCTCGACGGACGCCTCCAGTTTGACAGCGTCAAGAGCCGCCTCCAGGTGCGCGACTACCCGAGCATCTGGGCGTGTGCCAAGTCGGTGGTCCGCGAGGAGGGTGTGCGCGGCTTCTTTCGCGGCGTTACGATACCGCTCATCACCATCTCGTTTGTGCGGACGTCGTCGTTCAGCATCTACTTTAACACCAAGCAGTACCTCCACGCGCGAGGCTACCTGGCAGACCAGACGAGCCTCCTGGATACGGCATTGAGCGGCATGGTGGGCGGTGCGACGAGCGGCGTCATTATAAGGTGAGAGAAGCCGGCAAAGTGCTACCCTGGTCACATGAGGTTGCGGGAGGACAAATCGCTGACACTGGATGGCGGATGCGCGCGCGGATCTGGCACCGTCTGCGTCCGGGTGTTGGCAGTTGCGGATCGGCGCCATTTGAGCTGGTCAAGGTACAGCGGCAGCTCGAGTACCTGATTGCGGTGCAAAAAGGCCTCGTCTCCAAGTCGCCGTCTCAGGGGGGGCGGGCGTTTGTACCACAGTCGGGCTTTGCGGCGGCGTCCAACATCTTTACCAACCATGGCGGGCCCAAAGGGTTCTACATGGGTTTTCCGCTCCACATGATGCGGGATACTATGGGGACGGGTGAGTGCTCCTAAGAACTCTGAGCGTCGGAGAAAAAAAAATATAGAGACGAGCCATCCTGACGCAATCTTGCCTTGTTGCTTTCTTTCCTACGTGCCAACCCCCTCCCCCTTTTCCTGCAGCGCTCTACTTTGGCTTCTACGACACAATACGCAGCCTAGTGTCGCGCCACTCGACGGGCGACCAGACGACGGGTCCGCAGCTGTTTGGGATGCCGGGACCGGTGGTGTCGTTTCTGTCGGGCTCGGCGGCGGGCATCGCCTCGTGGCTGATCGTCTACCCGGTGGACCTGATCAAGACGAAGGTGCAACGCGACGCGCTCGCCGGCAACAAGAGGCAGTTTACGGGCTGGCAGGTGTTTTTACACATGATCCGACAAAAATCGCCGCGCGAACGGACAGGCGCCCAGACGAGGGATACCGTGTTGCTGAGGTATCTGAGGCTGTATAGGGGGTTGGGCGTTAGTATGCTCAGGAGCTTTATCTCGTAAGTCCCTCCAATCCTCCCCCTCCTACCACCGCACCCCACCCCTATTGCGCGGATGGATGGTAGTCGAACTCAAGTAAACCCTTTCTAACCTCGATCTGACACGACGTCACCAACACCTCCGCCACCACCTGCACAAACAGACACGGCCTCACGTGGATGCTCATCGAGTCCATCTCGCAGAAGATCTCACAACGAACCGGCAAATCCATCTCCTATACGCCGGATACCAAGCAATCCTAAAAATCCAACCATCCCTCTCTACACCTGTACTGTAATTCTGCACCCTTCCAACAACTTATACAGGAACCAAGAGAGTGTTACAGAACATAAAGTCAAATCCCACTCCCTCGAACACAAAGTGATGATTGAGGTGGAGTAGGGTGAGGGGTTAGTGTGAGCCTCCCCCTCCCTTTTCCTTTTTTTTTTGCAAAGAGAGGTACACAAGGCACCGTCACCGTAGGTTTCGATCTCGACAAGGACGAGGGTCGCATGCACGTCCCTCCCCCCTCCCTCCCTCAACCTGGTTGCAACAACACGTACCGCCATCTTGCGACCCCATGTACCGCCATCCAAGGTACGAACACATCCTTCGTGACTGCACAGAGCAGCGCAACGCATCCCGGCACGATTAGCGCAACACTCACAGCCACAGTAACAGCCACAGCAGTCACGCTCGCAGCCGCATCCTCGCGCTGCTACGCCGCGCATCGCCATCGCCCTGCTCCGTTGCAACGTGGTTTCTATTTTCATCTCCAGCGTGTGTCTAAGCTACAGAATCCTGCTCCCCAACAGCTCCAGAGATTCGCCTAGCCAACACGCGACAATCAGGCAAAAGCGGTACCATTCCACTTCTGCTTCCCATAATCGACGACGCTGTTTTGCAGCACGCCTCCCTTGGGCGCCTTGCCACCATTGATAGGCCTCGTGAGGTGGTTAGCACCCTCCTTGACATTAAACTGCGCCAGCAGCAGCTCGTCCGAGTCGGGCTGCGCATTGTTGAGGATGCCGTAAAAGTAGGCGTTGGCCTCGTACTTCTTGATCTCGAGTTCAAAGTAGCCGTGGTACTGGCCATCGGCAAACTGCAGAGGCCGGTTGATCGACATCAGCTTCGCCGCTGCTGCCTTGTACTGCGCCAGCGTCAGGTTGGCGCCGTACAACGAAGGCGACGAAACTGCCGTGCCCGCGAATTCGACGGCAATCGCTCCACGGCCCGACTGGGCGTCGTAGGCCGACGTGTCATTGACCCACTCTTTGTAGATCGTGTCCGATACCCTGCGGCGATTCAGAAATGTACACACGCACACACACACACACACACGAAGATGCGGGTCAGCAAGGACCAGCGACCAAGTGTGCGCTGCGGAGCGTTCCAACGTGGTATCCACTCACCAAGCGGCGTGCGAATCTCCGGCGAGGAGGAGGGTGTTGTCAATCTTGTTCTTGGTCGGCGTGTCAAAGAATCATCGTCGGTTGACGTTATAGCCATCCCAGGAATCGCTGTTTGGCGTTGAAGGGAATTGCGGCAATTATCGCGAGGGGGCAGAACGACGTCAGCGGCCGGTTGATGTTGGCGCTCATGCTGTGACTGTCGACTAAGACTGGGTACAAGCACGCGTGGCGTTGCCATCTGAGCAAGTTGGTCTGCTTTGGGCGCAGCCGCTGGAGGCGCTTCTTAATTCTTATTCGTATTCAGATGGGCAATAAGATTGGAATTAAGATGCTCATCGCTGTTGCGCGCATGCGTGAATGGTGTCTGACAGGGTCGGCTCGCTCCTTGAAACAGCCCGAGCTGCGTGTCGCCTGGCCCTTTTCGCAGCGCTTTCTCCGAAGCTGCCGCGACGAACCCAAATTCACCGCGGCTGGCAGGCAACAATCGCACTCCACCCATCCCGAAAAAAAAAAAAAAAAGAGGCCGACATAATACCAAGTGAATAGTAGATAGCAATACTCACAATAGTCAGAATCAGAATAAACACAATAAAAAGCTCGAGTTAACCAAGTGACAACCACAGCCAGTTTGAGTTGGGGCTTAACAGGCTTAACGAATACCCAGGGGCAAGGACGCTTTGGCGCTTGGCTTGGCTTAACACGCTGCGGTGCTTGCGGCTCCGCTGAACCTCTTTTGCGTGTTGTACGTCTCAAAGTCACCCGCCTCCTTTCTTCTTGCGCCTCCCACGCCCCTTGACCGCCCGCCTCCTCGCGCACCTCGCGCCTCGCAATCAAGCCCTTTGAAACGCACCACGACCACAACCGCGACCACAACTGCGACCACATCCGCGACCACAACCGCGACCACAACCGCGACCACGGCGACCAAGCCGC
Source organism: Thecaphora frezii (assembly GCA_026284005.1). Lineage (NCBI taxonomy): Eukaryota > Fungi > Basidiomycota > Ustilaginomycetes > Urocystidales > Glomosporiaceae > Thecaphora > Thecaphora frezii. The sequence continues at coordinate 7,242 of JALNIF010001594.1, read as the reverse complement.
TACTGTCCACCATGCTGCGGCCCACCGCGCGTGTCCTCAGCCGAGCCGCGAATGCGCCACTCCGACGGCCGCCCCACCCGGCTCTGCGCCTGTCGGCCGCCGTCGCCAACGCCCTCTCCTCGGCATCGCCCCAGCCTCTCGTGGCGCTCGAGTCGACCATCATCACCCACGGCCTCCCCTACCCCTACAACCTCGACGTGGCCCTCGAGCTCGAGGCCGTCGTCCGCCAAAACGGCGCCGTACCCGCCACCATCGCGCTCCTCGATGGCAAGCCGCTCGTTGGCCTCGAGCAGGCCGATCTCGAGAGGCTCGCCAAGTGCGCCGAGGACCCGAGCCGCAACACCGCCATCAAGGCGAGCCGCAGGGACATCAGTCATGTCCTCGCCAGGGGAAAGGGTAGCGTCGGAGGCACCACCGTCAGCGGCACCATGGTGCTCGCCCACATGGCCGGCATCGAGATCTTTGCCACGGGTGGAATCGGCGGCGTGCACCGAGGAGGAGAGGCCTGTGAGTGTCACTGCGAAGCGCTGGGGAGCGGCTGCTGCGCCAGTTATCCGCTGGGTCCGAGCTGAACCTCTTGTCTCCGTATCGCCTGGATGTGATTGCTACGCTGCGCCCTTCCTCCTTTAGCGATGGACGTCTCGGCCGACCTGACCGAGCTCGGCCGCACGCCTGTGTCGGTGTTCTGCTCGGGCCCCAAGTCGATCCTCGACATTCCGCGGACGCTCGAGGTGCTCGAGACCAACGGCGTCTCGGTACAGAGCTTCAACCCGTCGGGCGAGTTTCCGGCCTTTTACACGTCGTCCTCGGGCCTCTATGTCCCCTACATCGGCTCGACGGCGCAGGCGGCGGCGTCGATCCTGATCAACTCGCAGCTGGCGCTCGGCAGCGGCCAGGTGTTTGGCGTGCCCATCCCGTCATCGTACGAGGCGGTCGGCAATGAGATCCAGAAGAACGTCGAGATCGCCGTCCGCGAATCCGTCGAGCAGGGCATCGACAAGAAGGGCAAGGAGGCGACACCGTGGCTGCTCAAGCGCCTCGCGCAGCTCATCCCCGAGAGCAAGGAGAGCAACCGCGCCCTGGTCGTCAACAACGCCAAGGTTGCCGCCCAGGTCGCGGCCGAGATGGAGAGGATGAGGGCGGACTTTGAGATGGGCAAAAACACCTACAGCCTCGGAGCGGTCGAGAGTGTGAGTGGCCCCTAGGCGTGCGTCTGGCCCTAGGCAAAATGAAAAGGGACCAGAGCGGCCGGGCAACGGGATACCGGAATGCGGACGTAGAACTTGTCAGAAGAAAATGGAGTATCAACGTGCTCTATAACATTTCTTCTCCCCCCTTCCTCCGTCTGTCTTTTCCCGCTCGCACCCTTTCCTCTTCCACCTTGTCTAGCCTGTAAGCGCCTCGACGACCGCTCCCCAGACAGAAGCGTCGACGTCGGGCAGCGACGTCCTCATCTTTGGCGCCGCAGCGATCGACGTGACGTCGCAAGCGCTCTCTTCGGCCTCGCACAGCGCGCGGGCTGCGGCGACGACGTACCCGGGTCGGGTGACGGTATCTCTCGGCGGTGTATCTCGCAACGTGGCCGAGGCGACGCACAGGGTGCTACAGTCTCGTCTGCTACCGCGCTCGAGCCGGGGCGTTGTCAAGCTCGTCTCGCCGCACGGCGACGATGCGTTTGGAGCGCTGCTAAAGTCGGGAATGCAACGGTTGGGCATGAGGACCGACGGACTCTTTGTCCCACCCCAAGGTCAAGGCGAGAGCAGGGGCGAGGGAGAGGGAGAGGCTAGGACCGCAGTGTGCAGCCTAACGCTCGATGACCACGGCGACCTCATTTCTGGAGTGGCCGACATGGATATCCCCAGCCGACACCTCATCCCCTCCTCACCATCCACGGACAGCAGCGCAGCCCCAGTGCTCGACTACCTCCTCGCCAACGCGCCACGCATCGTCGCCTTCGACGGAAACCTCGGCACCGCCCAGATCGCCACCCTCCTCTCTTCGATCCACACCTACAACCGCACCGTCACCACGCAATCCCGCATCACAACCCTCTTTGAACCCACCAGCCTCTCCAAGTCGCTCTCGGTGCTCGATGCCCTCTCTTCCCTCCCTACCGACTCCCGTCCCACCCTGAACGTGGCCACACCAAACGTCCTCGAGCTCTCCCACATGTATACCCACGCCCGCAAGCTCCAATTCCTCCCCGACCCCACCGAGCACGACGACCAGCTCGTTGGCCAGATGCACTCCTACCTTGCCCTCCCCTCCTTCATCACCCCGCATATTCTCCAAATGGCCCTCGCCCTCGTCCAGAGCACCGCCTTCCAAACCCTCCTCGTCAAATTCGGCGCCAACGGCGTCTTGTCCGTCTCTAATTCCCTCGGCTTCTTCAGCTTAAAGCACCACCCGCCCACCAAGCTCCCCCAGACCCCATCCGGCACCACGCTCAACACCACGGGCGCCGGAGATAGCTTTGCAGGCGGCATCATCGCCGGTCTCTACACCTTGCAAGCGCAACAGCGACCCCAGGCGCCCATCCTTTCAGAAGAGGCACTCGACAAGATCGTCCTCCTCGGCCAGCTGACGGCAGGCAAGAGCCTCGTCTCGTCTCACGCAGTCGGATCGCAGCTCGAGACGCTCCTGGAGAGCGCCAAGATCATGGCTGCATAGAAAGACGCCGTTAGCTGCATGGAAAAAGGACGATAGTGTCAGAAGTTTGGAATTGCAATGCATTTGGAGGTCATGCTCGTTTCGGACGCACAGGCTATGATACAGCGATGCTTCGACAGAGATTGGGATCGGTTCACGTTTGGGATGCTGTTACGGAAGAGAACCAGGAGCCGCCACGTCGTAAAAAGCGGTGCGAAAGCGCAGCCGAGGGCCGGCTGTTTAAGAAAGCTCGAGGGGACGACTGCGTCCCTCACTTGTACACCAGCTCCGTAAGCCGGTCCAGACCGTCCCTGGCCCTTCTGGCGTGCTCGATGGGGACCTTGGCGCCGGTCTCCAAGAGGCTATGGTTAAAGACTTCGATGCTCCACGGGCCCCGATACCCAGCCTTCTCGATCGCCGCCGTCATGAAGTCATGCACCGGCAGGAAGGCGCCGAGGTGCTCCTCGCAGGGATAGAGGCGATTGCCTCGCGACCAAATCATCCGAGCCGGCCTCGGCTCTTCGGCGCTGGGCGAAGGCGTCAGTGGCTTGTCCAACTTCCTCGCGTCGCCAATCTGGAGAAAGAAAATCTTGTCGGCGGGCACCCGGCCCATGTCCTCGAGCGACGCCATTAGGGCGCCGTAGGTATCGGGTCCTTGAACGATGCCAGTGGGGGAGCACGGATCCGCATATTGCTTTCCGAGGGTATTGAACGAGTCTAGGATGAGACCGACATTGCGGCGATCGGCCGCCTGCACTGCGCTCCAAGCCTGCGACCAGAGATCAATATGGGTGCCCCACGACAGAGCCTCGAATCCGATCCGGATCGGCTTTTTAACACCATCGCCCATCATGATGCTGCCATACGCTTCGGCATGGTCGGCGAGTGCGGCCAGATCGCGGCCAATGGCACCGATGTCGCCCGTAGTCTGAGAGGCCGGCTGCGCGTTGGAGCAGATCAGCAAGAGGTCGGCGCCGAGGGCCTCCATCACCCTGAATCTAGATCGGGCTCGCTGCATCGCATGACGGCGGGCCTCGGGCTTCGTCCAGCCTTCAAAGTCCCGCAGTGGTTGCAGGCAGTAGACGGCAAGACCGAGGGAAGCGCAGAATGTGCGCAAATAGCGCGCGGCGGCCATCTCGAGCTCGTGCTCGTTGGCGGTGCACAAGCCGTGGGCATTGTAGGTCATTGGTAGGCCGTCCTCGCCGATGATGTAGCTGCCGTCGTCACGTCGAGCGCACAGATCCGCTTGACGGCGGTGAGGCTTGGCCGTGAGCGACGATGAGGGCGATGCCGTGGAGGGAGACGGCGGGCCAGTGGGGTCAACAAGCTGTCTGCCGGTACTAGGAGGACTGTCGGGCGGTGTCATGACGGCGGTCGAATGGTTCTGGGCGTCTAGGATGCCTCGAAATTCCTCCGAATTGGCGAACGTGTCCAGATCATCCTGGAAAAGCTCGACGCCGTCAAAGCCGACCGAAGCGGCGGCCTTGAGCTTGTCGAGGAGCGAGTGTCCTGCGGCGTTGGCGCCGATAGAGTGCGTGAAGATGGAATATGGCGGATCCCTCTTGATATCCAAGATAGTCATGGCGGGCAGGCTCGTGTCAAGAGAGGCTCTGGAAGTGGTCGAAGGGTGCAAGCGTTGAAGAATGGCGTTTCAGAGGAGGAGTGGCTGAAAGGGGCTGGGTCCAACGAGGGCTGTGGCTGGGGGAAGGCGGTCAAGAGGGAGGGGGCGGGGGGACGGAGGAGGTTGAAAGGTACGGCAGCGTATATATTATGATTGGCCGTCGAGGAGCGAACAGAGGGCGGAGAGGTGTGTAGGAGACAAAGGAGGGCGAAGAGGTGAAGGAGCAGCACTAAAGGGCGGAAAGAGTGAGTGATAGAGGAAAGGAAGGAAGCGCTGCGAGCTGGCGCTGGCCGTCACGCCGGACGTCCGAGGAGACTAAGCCCACCGCCACGAGGCAGACGTCGCCACGGCTGAGTAATGGCTCCGCTCCGCCGTCTTTCCACCTGGCCAGTCTCGAGGCTTGCGATTATCCGGTTCGCCGGCTCCTGGGCGCCTCGATGCGCGGGAGGGTTGTGCACTGCCGCTTCTTTGGAGAGCTTGAGATGGTCCGACGAGGGGTGCCAACTGGTGGGGAGCAGTGAGCCCGAAGCGGCAGCCAACGTGGATACAAGCGGGCCAATAAGAACAAGTAATGATAAGGCGGCTGAGCGCGGTCGATGGGCGAGGCGTTTGCGTGGCAGGCAGCAGTCACCAGTGTGAGGGTGAGGGTGAGGGTGACGATGCGACAGAGGGAATGCGGGTGGCTTGCAGACCGACGCCAGTGCGAGTGCATGCCAACTGCGACGTGGGAGCCATGCGCTTTGGCCGTCAGCGCCAAGCCGGGTGAGCTGCAACGTCTGGCAACTGTGCGAATAGGCCATAGTCACAAGGGATAGAGTGATGGCGCGCATCATAGCAGCGCATCATAGCTGTCGTGCGTGACTTCTTGGAAAGGTACGCTTGGAAAGGTACGCTTGAAAAGGTACGCTTGAAAAGGTACGCTTGAAAAGGTACGCACCGGCGTTGGCCGACACGGCGCGGACATCCAAGGCAGCTCGCATCTGGCTAGACCGAGCTGGTGGTCAAGTCGAGGTGATTCTTTGCCTTCGGCCCAGCCAGCTGCGGCGCCACTGTCCAGCGCCGGCCACCGCGGTGCTGCCCTATTTGTGACTGTTGCGCTCAAAGTTCGACGCGGTCCAGTCGACATCCTCTTATCACCCCACTCGCCTACGGCTAGTCCGCACAACTATCTACAGAGTTTACGTTCGACGAGCGGGAAAACACCCCCTAACGAATCTGAATGCTGTCCGCGCGGTTGCCTTGACCCTCTGCCGCTGCCGCTGCCTTTTTCTTTCCGACGGTCACGGCCATCGGGATGCATCCGCAACCGACATCGGTATCGAAGCCGTCGAGGTCGGCTAGCCGAAAGCATCGCTCCGAAGACAGCAAGGGCACGCCACTGCGAGCGCGGTTGCGCCGAAGGCGCCCAGCTCTGTGCCTCGCAAGCATTCATCGTCCCACACCTGAGCTTCGGCCGCAATCGCTACCTGCTCCATGTAGCTGCTTCCCGACCTGCGCAAGCTCGGACAAGGCGGTGCAGGCGCCTGTGCCTTTCCGCCCACCTCGGCAGGGTCTCTGGCTATGTAGGCGGTGCGCGCCAACGGTACGCTCTTCAGCGGAAGAAACAGGGGCAAAAACACAGACAGGCAGCAACAGGGGAACTTTCTTGGGCTGGCCTTGGCGTCATATGGAGTGTGCCGTCTTCCGCACCCGATATAGCAACTAGTTACCTTTTGTATCACTACAATGTTCTTGGATACAGTGCCATATCCCTTAACAAGACCCTCAGACAATTTGAGGCAGGGCGAGGGCGGGCTTTTGACGTCTCGCCAAAGAGGCGGGGAAGCGAGTGCTGATGCGTGTGTTGCGACAGAGCTGCGGATCTCCATCCCATCCGTGCCAATAATGCCACCCTAAATCCCTAGCCCACCTGCGTCGGTGTATCGTTTGCCCGGCCGTTAATTTTTTTCATGGTGTAAATCCTCCTGGCGAGACGTGCCGCGCTATCTGAGATATGTGCGCGCGGGTTTGTATGCGTAATCACAATCCATCGCGTCGCAGCGAGCTGGCCCAACCCCAGCTTCACTCTGAACGACGTGCTGCAATTCGTTGTCTCGATCCTGAACCTGCACATAGGCCGATACAGGCTCCTTGAATACTTGGCGATTGCGTGGAGCGTGGCCTGGCACCACGGGTCTCTTGCATGCTTTCTGCGACGCCTCCTGCCCGACCTGTCCTCGTCCCGTCGACCGTGGCGTCAACCGTGGATGATAACAAGCCAGGAACAGGCTCGCTATCACTCGATTATTCATAATCCATCTAAGAAGCTATCTGCTACTAAACCTATGGTGGGGGTTGCCAAGAGCGCTCGAGTATATCCTAGCCAAAAGAAGCGCAGAGGATGTATAGCCGGCCGTAGAGAGCTTCGCGGAACGGACCGTGTGCGTTGAAGCTCGGCATCCGGAACCCGAGCCACGCTCCGACCAAATCGTCACCCATTTTCACAACGTTGCAATAGCAGGAAACAGAATACAGACGCAAGCACCACCATCGGAAGCTCAAAATAGCAGGGTCATGGTCCCAACCTGAAGCTGCCATTGGTATTCCTCTGGCAAAGGTTCGCTGTCGCTCGTTTGCTGTGCTGCCCAAGTTTCCGTTGCTGCCATGATCCGTAATCCGAATCCCATTGAGGCCATTGCGGGTTCTTTTGCTCGATTTAGCTTTTAATTTGGCCACAAGATGCAATGTGGGACTTTAGCTGCATGCTGGCAAGTGCAATGCAAGGTGCTGTGCCCTGCTTTGTGGTGAGCATCAAGTGCCCAGCATTGACTTTTTTCTATTGCAACAAAGGTTAACAACCTAACTGGCAAAGTTGGTTTTTGACACCCCCAACAACTGCCCGGTCATAGCCTACTTAGGTTCATGCCCTACCAGTTAGATGGTGAGGATAGGGGTGAAGTTGAAAATTGGTGGGACATGCTACATCAGTGCCA
>JALNIF010001583.1:0-14043 GCA_026284005.1 Thecaphora frezii | reverse complement strand
CAAGAGTTCGAGGGGATGGTCGGAGATGGGAAATGGCGCTGTGCTGGGAAGACGTACAGGTGGAGGTCAAAAGCGACCAGCGAACGGTTGAGCCAGTAGGTTTCATCGAGATGGTCGAGCTTGACGCTGCCGCAGTGTGGGGGCGTGATAGTGAGAGGCGCGAGGATGGGGATTGTTCGTGCACTGCTCATGTTTAGCCGCTGCTTCTCCGCCAACCTCCGATGGGCTAGTCGACACCTCGACTCACCAAGCCGAAAATATCAAAAACGCCTCGGTGGTTCTGCCTTCCTCGTACGCGCGATTGGCCTTTTTCGATTTTCCATATCCCACAGTGGCAGCGAGCGATTCGGCAACAAAACAAGATGGTACGAGCCGTATCAGTGCGCTCTGTTTTTCATTCCACCCGGACCAACGATCTCGCTGCGATGCGAGCTCACGAGCAGCTTCAATCGTCTCGCCTTGTCGATCTTTCTGCGCACGGTCGAGGGGGAGGGAACCGCGGCTCCGGCCTTGCGCCGAGGACGACTGGTGGCGACGCTCGTGTCTCTGCTCGCGCGCCGCGCCTTGGTCGGTCGAGGCGAGGCCGAGCCTCTTCCCCCGCCGCTGCTACTGCTGCTGCTGCTGCTGGCGGCGATGGGGGAGCAAGAGCCGAAGCTACCGGGCGGACTGCGTTGCGGCATGTTCCTTTGACGGTCGTACGTCGCAGTGTGTTGGAGGAGGGGCAGAGTGGAAGCGAGGAGCAGAGAAGACACAGAGAAGCGGCGCAACCGCAACGGGCCGCAGCGAGCAGCATGTTGGACGATGCCAGCCTCATGTGGGAATGAAAGGGGTCCAAGTGTCATCATTCCGCCTCGACCCGTCGCAGGGAGCGATGCGTGCCAGCGCAGAGGGTCAAAGGAACCACAAGCTTTAATGAACAAAGGGCTGAGAAACCGCCCATATTCAAGTGATTGAGCTCGGGCCGCCTCCGCCCACAAGGGCTTTCGAATCGACCGACACGAGTGGCGTCGCGGCGCAGCCTCATCCAGATGCTGCGACGCGGTGAAAGTGCGAGTCGGAGTGATGAGTGCGGCACCGACTCAGCCTTTTCCGCCCACCGTCGACTGGATTCATCGAAGCAAGCTCAACCACCGTGCATGCTAGCTCCAACGGTCGCCAGTTAGCCTGGGAGAGCGGACGCTTCCACCCCGAAGAACTCGCCGTCGCCGTGCCAGATGATGGAAACACAGTGAGAGTAAAGTGCGCCCGCCTATGCCGTTGGAGTGAGGATACGAGGACAATGGTCCGGCGAATCGGATCCGCAACCCACCGACTAGCTTCGCTAACTAGTCTCTATGTATCGAGGGTGGAGCGGTGCCGAGTAGGCGACCGGCTCTCGGATCCTGATTCCTTGCAGGCTTTGCTTTGTGGAAATGCTTCTCCATCAGAATCGGGCGGAGCCTACGTCGTGGGCTGCCGATCTTTGTCCTCGAATTCTCTTTATTTGTGGCACTACTCTGTGACTGTGGTTTGCAAGGGGCACAGCCTCAGCCGCAACGGCAGCCGTGACCGACCCGCTCGCTGTACATCCAGAGCTGAACTAGCTTCAAGGCAGCGGGATCGAGAGGCGAGCGGCTCGGAACAGGGTCCAAAAAAGGGGATCGACAGGGTCGGGGCTTGGCAGCATCGGCGGCCAGAAGCGCCAGGCAGCGAGCGGAGACCGGACGAGGCTTGCGGTGCGGTGGGCACAGGGGAGGTGGCGCAAGCCTTTCCATCATATCGTTTGGATCCGAGCCAAAAGAGCCACATACACACACGGTTGAGCTAGCATAGGGGCGGATGCTTCCACGCTTGGATTTGGCCGAGAGGGCTGCATGCGCGTCGGAGGCAAAGCGTCGACAATCCGCCCATCCACCGACGCGATTCGGCTGGGTGGCCGAGGGCGGGCTGTCGAGAAAGCGAGGCAGGCGGCCAAGACATGTCAGCCCGCACAGCTCGGCCATGCTGACCACGCGTGCCAAGCTCGCCTCCGCTTCGGGACTACTTATCAGCTGGCCGAGCGGATAGAGGGGCCGCTTGAGGGCTGCAACTGCACGCAACGACATGGCGGCTTCCCCGACCACCCAAACGCACGCACGCTCCGGATTATCCGGTCAAGCGTGTCGCATGGCTGCTGTGCTGCTTGCGCCAACGGCCGATGGTTGCTGACTCTTGTTGGATCCAACATGGTCCGCCCGCTGACGACGGCCTATCAGCCTCAATGCACGGCCGCCACCCTCGAATTGGGTTGGCAGCCGTCGCCGAGCGGTCCGCCGCGTGTCGATGACTCCTACCGTCATACACCGCCTGCCTCCTCAAGCTGCGCCAACCATCGTCACCCAGCTCAGCTTGACAAGCCCGAGCGGATAGGCAAGCAGGCCGCAAACACACAAGCATACCTCGATCCCACACGATGCCGAGGGCCCGCCCCTGCACCGCTTCCGCTCCACCGCAGCCCGTCGAGGCGCAAACGAGGTTCCCGCACACGCGTTGTACACACATCCCTTTGCGCCTCGGGCTTGCCGCTTTGCTTCGTCAAGCCTGCTACACCTTGCTCTTCGGCGGATCGGTGGATTCACCAGCTGACGTCGTCCGGCCTCGCGTCCGTCTCTGCGCGGTGGTACGCTGGAAAGGCGCGGCGCTTGTCACTGCTCTCCGCCACCACCTCTGGGGCTCGTGCTGTCAAGCCGCCACCGTCTCGGCCAAGCAGCACATCCCATTCTCAAACGTGCTCGTTTTGACTCCATGCTGCCGTCTGCCAGCGATTGATGCCGCTCGTCCGCCTCGCTGCAGATGACGGCGGCGCAGATCCTCGCTGTGCCGGCGAACGGAGGATGCTCGACCTGGCCTCCGAAGCCGTGTCGAGCTGCTAGGTCCTCCAAGACCTTAAAAGAGCCCCTTCCTTTGGCTAACTCGATGTGGTCCTCATCAACAATCTTCCCCTCCCTTTCCCTCTCCTCTCGAACGCTCGCTCCCCCCTTCCTCCACCCTTCCCCCTTCCCTCGCTATACGCTTCCCTGGCCTCTACTTGCGCTTCCGGATCCTCTCCGCCCTCACCCCCTCCCCTTTTCTACGCCCCCCCTCTTTCTCACGATCCCCCCCTCTCCTACTCTCCGAGGATCCGCGCATACAGTCAATCCTTTTATCAGCAAACTCCCCTAGAGGCTAGAACGGTACTCAAATCCTTATCGTAGACCGAGGAGAGCATACACCCGCTCGACCTATCGATCTTCGGCAGCTATGAAGGTCGCCTCAAAGCTCGCGCTACTCACGGCAGGCCTTTCTTGCGTTGCCGGAACGGCTGCTCGCGATGCGCGCTACTACTCTGCCCACACGAACGGTACGGCCCCCGTGGCGGTACCCGCCGAGAGGCGTCACGAGGCCACCCCGGTCCGAACGGTACAGGTCGACACCGCCAGGCTTCACGTGAAGCGAAGCCCTTGCTCCGACGATTCTGACGCAGACGTCGAAGAGGAGCCCAGCAGCGGCAAGGTCAATGCCGCCTACTTTACCAATTGGGCCGTCTATGAGCGCAAATACTTTCCCAACGACGCGCCCGCCGCGAGCCTGACGCACATCAACTACGCCTTTGCCACGATCGACCCTACGACCGGCAAGGCGATCCTCTCGGACAGTTACGCCGACGAGCAGCTGCACTACGCCGAAGACTCGTGGAGCGACACTGGCAACAACCTTTACGGCAACTTTAAGCAGTTCTTGGCGCTCAAGAAGGTCCACCGACACCTCAAGCTGGTCCTCTCGATCGGAGGCTGGACCTATAGCCCGCTCTTTGCGCCGATGGCCTCCGACACTACCAAGCGAGCCGCCTTTGTGGCGAGCGCGGTCGACCTCGTGCGCAACTACGGTCTCGATGGCCTCGACATCGACTGGGAATTCCCCGACAGCGCGGCCGACGCGGCCAACTTTGTATCGTTGCTCAAGGAGCTCAGGACGGCGCTCGATGCTTACGCCGCCAGGGTGGGCCAGTCAAACCCTTACATCATCACGATCGCAGCGCCGTGCGGCCCCGACAACTACAACGTGCTCGACATGGTCAAGATGGACAAGTACCTCACCTACTGGAATCTAATGGGCTACGACTACTCGGGGGGTTGGTCGACGTCGGTCTACCACCAGGCCAACCTGTACGGCAACGCGCCGTCGAGTTCTGACTGCATCTCGGGATACCTGGCAGGCGGTGCTTCGGCGAGCAAGGTGGTGCTAGGCATGCCCATCTACGGACGGGGCTTCGAAAACACTGAAGGACTCGGCAAGTCTTTCAACGGCGTTGGCTACGGCACGTATGGCGGCGGCATCTACGACTACTACGCGCTGCCTCAGGCCGGCTCGACCGAGTACTACGACGCAAACGTGGGCGCCTCGTGGTCGTACGACGCCAAGGCGCGCCGTCTGATCAGCTACGACAACCCGGCCGTGATTAAGCAAAAGGTCGACTACCTGCTGTCCAAGGGCCTTGCTGGCGCCATGTTCTGGGAGCTCAGCGGTGATAACGACGCTGCCGACCGGTCACTCATCCTTGCGGCGGCCAACCGGCTCGGAAGCCTGGACCAGACGCTCAATCACCTCAGCTACCCCGAGAGCAAATTCGACAACGTCAGGGCCGGCATCAGCGCTCCGCCGCCGCCGACGACGACCACTACCACAACCCAGTCCAGCACCACGTCGTCTTCGTCGACTAGCTCGACGACTCGCTCCTCGACCACCTCATCCTCTACAATCTCTAGCAGCACGACGACCAGGTCGACGTCCTCGAGCACCACCGCAAGCAGCACGACGACGAGCAGCACGACGACGCCGACCAGCGTGCCCAAGCAGGACCTCGGCTCGGCGTGCACGGCCAAGTCTGGCTGCCTTTCGAACTCATGCGTGAGCGGGCGTTGCGTGCCGCAGGCCGGCCAGGGCTATATCAGCGCCTACTGCAACCTCTCTTCGCAGTGCACCACGGCGCGGTGCTGGAAGAACCAGTGCCTCGAACGCAAAGACTACGGCGGTACTTGTACGCTCGACGAGACGTGCCGCTCCAACCGCTGCTCGCCGGCCAAGCTGCGCTGCATCCCGACGGCAGGGCAGGGTTACGTGGGCGCCTTTTGCACCAACAACTCGCAGTGCGTCTACGGCCTCTGCACGGCCAACGCGTGCGAGAGCAAGAGGTTGCCGGGACTGGACTGCACCGACGACGTCAACTGCCTCAGTAACCGGTGCGGACCCGTGAGCCGCAAGTGCATCCCGCAGGCGGGCACCGGATGGAGCGGCAGCTACTGCACCAACGACAGCCAGTGCACCCGCAGTGGCTGCGTGAACAATGCCTGCAGGTAGAGCGGACACCTTGTTCAGAAGGCGAGGCGGTGAATTGCGGTGAGGGGCCCGGCCCCGGTTGGACGCCTCGGTCGAGAGCTGTCCGGCTTGGCTTGACGCGGACCGAGATATATACACGGCTGCCGTCACCTTTATCCATCTTTTTACCATAATTTTACTACAGTCGTTACAGTTACAACTCGTATGGGCCTCTCGCATGTTAGCCTTGTGTCCCATCAAATGAGAATCGAAGATGCAGTTATGCCTTGAGCCATTGGTGTGATTTGCACTTTGGTGGTGGTGGTGGTGGTCGGGAGACGGGTTGGGACGAATGTCGGCTTGGTTTTTTGTGCCTTTAGCCTGGGGTGATTCTTAATTCTTTTTCATTGAGTGGTGAGAGAGCAACAGGTACGGTGTGAGTTGGGTTGGGCAAGCTGCAGGGAAGCATGCAGGCGGTTGCTGCACATACTGGCACGAGATGCACCATGAATTTTTTCCCTCCAAGGCACGGTTTTGGCGACTTAGAGCGCCTTGGTCACGACTAGTGACGGGGGTTGCCTAGAAGCGACTGTACCACCTTGGATTGTCGCTGTTCAACACAGCTAGAGGTGAGGAGTGGGATGAGATGGGAGGATGGCTTGAGAACGGTAAACGTCTTCCTCCTTTTCGGAAGAGTACCAAACGACGATGCGAGCTTTGATTGAGGACTCGAGTCATTGCCCTGGAAGCACGTAGTCCGAGTATTTTGCGTGTACGTAGACATACACCTTTTAGCATCTCCCTGTGTACAGTTGAGAGCTCCCTTCCCCATCATCGCAAACAGCGAGCGAAAATCAGGGCATGAGAGAAAATAACGAGGATGACGCGAGAAAAAAGCTTAGAGGGAGAGGGGTGTTGGTTGCCAGATACGACGACGAGGATCGACAAGTGTTGCCTTGACCACCACGACGATCCCATGATGCCGCCGCGCCATTATCGATGCAATGCTCCGTCCGTTGGTAGGTGGTGCAACTCGGGGATGGAAAAAGGGGAGGTTTATGCTGGCTGCAGAAAAAAATTGTGGATTTTTTTGGGTGAGGTGCAGCCTGGACGAGAGGAATTCCCCGAGCTCCCCCGCCTTTATTTTGCTTGGGTTTTTCTGTGGACTTGCCTTTTGTCGGTAGGTGTGCCTTGCTTGAGAGTGAGAGCGAGGTGGTGAGGCAAGAGGAAGGAAAGGAGCTGGCTTGGTCTGATGGTTGCCTTTTGAGGATGGCTGCGGGGGGTGGTACGGTGGTGTGGTAGGGTGGATTCGTAAAGGCATTCCCACTGTTTCGTTTGCGACGACCCTTTCTCCACCAGGACGATGGCGGAGTAATGGAGCGGATGCATGACGGTTTGGTACGAAGGTTTGTCGAGGGTTCAAGGCTCGGGCGGTGGGGCTTGGCCGGCGGAAAGCGCCTCGACCTTGGTCGCCGTCAAAGCAAAGCCGACGCTAATCGGCCATCACTACAGTCGGGCCCCGGTAGGATTATTTGGCGGCGCAGGCTAGCTCACCCCCGCAGACTACAATCTGCACCCTCGCCTTTCGCTCTTGTGCCCATGGATCCTGCATGCGATGGGGGCGTTTTTGCAGGCTTGGACGCCTCTGAGCTGGTGTGTGCAGGCCGACTGTGCTGCGCTTTGGGCTTTGAACGGTTCCATATGCCTGCTTTCATGCCCTTTTGATCGCACAGTCGGCCAGGTACATGTAAACGGGCCCCCCTCCGTGGCTGACTTGCACGCTACCCTTGCGGCACGGTGGTCAGCAGTAGTCACAGAATAGTTAGTGGCGAGCCAGCCGCTTAGGCCGGTGGCTCGGCACATGCCCTTATCTCGCTTTATCCGCTGCCTCGAACTCTGTCTCGAGCGCATGCGATATAGGAAACCACTCTACCGTCACACGTAGCTCAAAACCTTCGTGGTTGGCAGAGAAGTGCGAGGCTCAGGAAAATCAGGCTGTCGGAGCGAAAGCGAAAGCGAAAGCGTGTATGCTTCAACCCTGCCGTCGTGCATGCAGGTTCCAGCAACACACGCGCAAAATCCCTTAACCAGAACCTACGCCGCTTCTGTTGCGTCGTGGTGGGCATACAACTATGTAGCTGTCGGTAAATACGCTCACCTTGCCTTTCGTCGCCCCTCACTTGTAACAACCTTCGGTGGTGTGTTTTCTATTTTGTTGTTCGCCCTCCCTCTCCGTCTGTGAACCCCTTTTGACGGCCGGCCAGCATGGGCTCAAAACGCACAGATACCAATAAAGAACGGGAGGAAGGGGAATTGCAGCGACCGCGGCGTGGCGGTGAGAGGGTAAGCCAGAGCTTGCTGTTTCAAGGCCCCAACTCGGTTGCCTGAGGTGGCAGAGCGTGAGTACAAATCAATCTTGGCTTTGGGTAGAAAATCTTGTGTGGGTAAGTAGCGCACACGTGTTAGAGTAAGCTACGCCCGGCCTCTTGGTTGTTGCCGTTTTCGCTCGACTCCACTGCGCGGACCCTTTAGACGACGGACAAAAGTGAAATCGAAAAGTGAAGAATTGCAGTGTGTGGTGTGGTGCAGTGAAATCACATTCAAGATTGTGAGCGGTTTAGCGCAGCGTCGAAAGTAGCCAGTGTAGGGTGGAGCGGGCCAACCGAGGCGCCGCGCCTGGCCGTCCCTTTGCAGCATCCAACTTGAACTGCACTTGGACCCGCCGTGACCGCTTCGCATCTGTGGTGCAGCTATACAGATGCGCTTGGCTGCCCTTGTGCTTGGCCTCGGCTTTGCGCCTGCCCGTGGCCTGCCCTCTGCCTGCGCTCGCCTCTGCTCATCCCCCGTCCCCACATTGTGCACACAGCTGCCTCTGTAACACTCTTACTAGCTTGCGTGGTTGGTAACTACCGCCCGACCCCGACTCGACTCGACTCGGTTGGCTTAGCGTTATTGTCCTTGAGACTTGGCCTTTTTCCACTTTATACCCGTTGCCTCTTCGCCTCGTCCTCCGCCTTTGTGCACGCCGTCGCCTCTTGTCGGCGCTATTGCGCTGCCCTCGACGTCGCCACCACCGCCGCCACCATCCCTCCAGACCGCCCGTCAACGCTCGAGCCGCAACCCCGTCGTTCCACCCTGGCCTCTGCCCTTCGGCCCATTCGCTCCGCACCAGCGACCTCCCCCAACCAAAGTAGCGCGACCACTGGCCTCGAAACCTTCTCGCCCCACCATTGAGCTTGGCGGGCCCTTTGTCTTTGACCTGCGCACCACTCCGCGTTTGGTCGTTCGATGCGGTGCCGCTTTGTACCGCAATTTTCACACACCCTTTACGGCCCCAGCCAGCGACGTTGCCGCCTTGCAAACCGATATTGCACTCCATTGTCCTCAGGCCCCCTTCCCCGATCCATCGACCGCTGATCGTACATCGGTGCTCCCTTGGCGCTGTTCGTCGTCCGCTACCCTGCCAATCCTCAATCGTCCATCCACCTCTCGGCTCACCCACCGCCATTCGTTCTCACGACAAGAACAGCGGGCCGGGCTGTATCGGTTAGGCACGTTTTGGCCGCTTAGTCCTGGGCTAGAGTTCGACTGGAGGACCAAGCTCAGCCCGGCTTCCCTGCTCTAATCCCTCTTGCGCGAGGGCGATACATAGCGTTGATACCGACATCGATTGTCTATCGCAGCAGCCTATAACTAGTCGGAGCAGGGCAGTTTCGCTCTCCTTGGAAACCGGGGCGGACACGGGCCGACGCCGACACTGCCAACCCGGCCACGCCGACGACCCGCCGACCCGCCGACCCGCCGACCCGCCAACCGCTCAGCAACCGACTCAGCAGTCGACAAAGCGGCCCGCATCGCTCCCTCCCTCTGCCTCGCCCGGTTCTCTCGCTTGCAAAAGAGTACGGCCGCTACTGGCGCCTCTTTGGGTCCCTCACCGGCGAAGGCCTGCCGCCGCCGTCACCGCCACCGTCACCGTTACCACCACATACCTACTAGCATCCATCATTGTTGCAGCGACTCACTGCTTGCCACCTCACCACTCCAAATTTGGCCAAAGCTCAGCTCTTCGCATCATTCTCTTCACGCGGAAGCGACGGCCGGCCTCGCACTTCAACATTGTCTCGCTCTCTTTCTCATCCACATCTCCCTCTTTTTCACCCCACCTTGGCCAGCCTCCCCCCTCCTTTCCTCTCTTATCTCTCGTTTCCCTCGCAGAAGCTTCCATCGCGGTGTCTAGCCACAGCGCAATCTTTAAAGGGGGCCAACGACGAGGCCTATGGTCATCCAACCCTGCAGAGCTCTGCGCTCCTCTTCTGCTTTGCTCCACCTTCACCCGCTTCTTCCGTGAAGTCGGTAGCCCAAGATGCCGCGCACCAACGTAGGACGGAATGCTCTCAAGGCCGTAGGCCAGAGTGCGCTCGGCGGTGCGCTGGGATCCACCGAGGGTATGCATCCCAACCTCGGCCTTCACGGTGCAGCAGCTTCCGGCAACATTGGACTCATCAAGTTTGCGCTCGAAAATGGCCAGCCCGCCAATAGCAATCTCAACGGCATCTTGCCGCTTCACGCCGCCTGTTCCGGCGGCAACGAGCAGGCCGTACGCATGCTGCTCTTGCACGGCGCCGACGTCAATGCGCCCAGACTCAAGAGCAAGAACTCGGGAGGAGGCGCTGGCGTTGAAGGGTCCACACCCCTCCATTTCGCTGCGGCCAACGGCCACCTCGAGGTTGTGCGCATCCTGCTCGAGGCGGGTGCTCGGCCCGCCGCCATCGACAAGGAGGGCACGCAAGCGGAAGCCCTCGCTTCGGGCAACGGTCACGCGGAATGCGTCAAGCTGCTCCGATCTTGGATTGCGGCCTACGGCACCAACGGTCTAGCAGGCATCGTCTCTTCTCGCGAAACTGTTAGCCGCGACATTGTGCTGGGACCTGCGGGATACCCACGATATCCAGCCGGACAGCAGGCAGCGGCGATCGGTTACGGGGCGGACGGCATGCACGTCGAGGGTCCAGCAAAGTTGAAGAGGCACGAGGCGATGTTACGGGGTCAGCGCTCCTTTGATCAGCTCGGCTCGATGTCGCTGGGGTCACGGATCAGCGAGGCCGGCCGTGGCAACAGGGTGCTGCTCAAGATGAGCTCGAATCCGAACCTCAAAGGAGCTCGAGTCAACGCCAATGCCAGTGCCGGTGCTGGTGCTAGTGTTCATCCGGGCCAAGGGAATATCAACAGCCCAGCGGATCACTCTACAGCGGCGTCACCGACGGGCGTCCAACGTCGAATGGCCGACAGGAGCCCAAGCCCACTGTCTCCAATGGAAGAAGTCGAGCTGGCATTTTCCTCAGCCGTAACGCCGGCAGCATCCAACGGCAATGCCTCCGCGACCGCCGGGACGGGTCTTGGCAACGGGAAAGAGACCAAGCGACGGCCTTCGTTGCCATCTATCCTCGAAAAAGCCGCGCATCCTGCTGCAACCCTCCTTGCCGCCTTGGGCACGGGCGCGGGTACTCCCACCTATACGGAGCAGGATCCGCCCCCTCCGCACAGTCCAACCAAGATGTTTAGCAAGCTCGCAAGCAAACGCAGCCTGTCTAACATGCTGCGGAAGGCCACCGGCAACGATAAAGCCTCCGTCAGCGTCAGCAGCAGCGGTGGCAGCTTGGCGGCCAGCGGCAGCCAAGACGCAACCAGCTTCAACGCC
Source organism: Thecaphora frezii (assembly GCA_026284005.1). NCBI lineage: Eukaryota > Fungi > Basidiomycota > Ustilaginomycetes > Urocystidales > Glomosporiaceae > Thecaphora > Thecaphora frezii. Next base: position 3,032 of record JALNIF010001583.1, on the reverse strand, counting down.
ACCATGACCCCTGCACGACCCCCTCGGTCCGAGCAGCGAACCCTCGATTCGACCACGCTCTTACCGGATGGCGGCTCTCGGGCCGAACGGAGCCATACTGTCGCTGAAGGCCTGGGCGAAGAGAAGAGCACAACAGCTAGGCAGGTCACACAGCAGCACCGGACCAGGAGCGATGCTGCTGCCATTATCGCTTGCGCCGTATCGCTGCAACCCAGGCTGCGAGGTTCCGCCTCATCTTCGGCCCTTTCTGCCGACGTGGCGGCGCGGTACGCATCGAGGGCTCGATCCAGCTCCAACGAACAGACCATGCAGACTAGCAAGTTTGCCTCATCCGGCCGCATGGGCGCCATCAGCAAGGCTTCTCTGGACATCACCAGGGCCGAACAGCCGTTTCCTGCCTCGGGCCTCGCCTCGGAGCATTATAGCGGAAACGGGCAACGGCCGTTGATCCTCGGAAGACCGATGCATACCTCCAATGTCTCTGCGCCTGCAACCGTGCCTCGCAGGCGCCAGACGGAGGATATGACATCGCACGAACACGAAAGCAGCTCCGACTTCATGTCGAGCGACGGCAGCCTCTCCATGGAGACGTGCGAGCGTCCTGGGAGCCGGGCCAGCCGGCCCGGCTTCCGGGGCGATTTGTCGCACGAGAGCCGGACCCACAAGGCAGCCGTCGGCAACCTCAACGAGGCCGAGTTCGAGGATGATCAAGAGTTTCTCGGAGACACGGTACCGATGAGCCCCGAGGAGGCGGCTGGTGAACATCACGACGTGCACCACCTTCCCGCCGGGCTTCGCACCTTATCGGCCATGAGGGGTCAGGAGCCGAGCGGCGGTCGACTGGCGGGCTTGGTTTCGAATGCCTCGAATCCTTCGAGCCCTTCAGCCGTTTCAGCGCAGCGCAACCGTAACCGCTCGACGAGCAGCCTCTCGGCCGTCAGCACGGGGTCCCAGTCGGGTGCCGTCAGTGCGCCGGGCAACCTTTCGGATGGCGCCCTCCTGCGAGACAGCCCGGGGCTCCATGCGGCAAGCCAGGCCTTGTCCATTGCTGACGAGGTGGGCATGATCCCGGCGACGATGACACGTCCTGGCCGTTCAAGCTCCCATGCGGAAAGCGTCAGCAGCCGCCCCTCGACGTCATCGCTACGGTCCAACTACCTCAGCGCCGCAGAACAAGCGCAGGCGATCCTCAACCAAGAGGTCCAATTCAGCAGCGATGTCGGCGACGGGGCGCCCCTTTCTCTGGCGGCACAGCTCGCTGCCTACGGAGAAGCTCTAGCACAGGAGAGGAAAAGAGCTGGAGAAGTGAGAAGCGGCCCCTCTCCCAGCCTGAGCGGAAGGGCCAGCAGTGCCGCCCTCAAGACCGCCTTGCCGAGCGTCAGCGAAGATCAGTCGCCCGCCCTAGTGATGTCGCCGGCAAATGTCGGGCGTCGCAACTTCGGTACGTCGACCGGCGGCACCTTCACTGGACAGACGTACCCTCGCGCCTTGTCGCGACGACCCCACAGTAGCGAAGGTACCGAGGCGAAGAGCTCCGGCCAGTGTGCCAGCTTCCACACCGACGTGTTGCGGTCCAAGACGATCAACGAGTCGAGCCACCACCCCGGGCTCAAGGGTCTTTTTGTGGGTGAGTGATGAGCGGGCCGTTGGCTTCGAGGTCGGCGGATCTGCAGCCTCACTTGGAGGGGCTGTGCTGTTGCTGACACACAATGGTTTTTTTTCGGATGGGATTGTTTTCGCAGATTCGCCGACGACACCCAACATGGAGTCTGAGTCGCGCGTCATGAAAAAGGGGCTCGGTTCGCCGCTGAGCCCGCGTCCTCCGGCATCCGGCAACTCCAACGGGGACGCAGCTCTAAGGAACAAGCAGAGCAGTACCCCGCGCCGTGGAAGCGCAAACGGCAACGGCAACGGCAACAATGGTCCATCGAATCCCAGTGTCGCGGGCCGGGCGAGCGAGGATCTGCTTCGACAGAGGCCCACCATCCTCACATGGAACTCAGATGCAACCTTGACGGGGCGAGCCGATTCGTTGCCCAAGACGCCCGTCATGACCAGTGTTGCCTTTACGGATGGCAGCAGCAGTTCGCCGCGGGGCTCCCACCGCCACAGCCCGTCAGCGCCCAGCCAGCTCTCTTCGTACGCGGCTGCCCGGGTGGAACGCTCTCCCAACGGCCTCATGACCTCGCATGTTTCGTCTGGGCTCGTGTCGCCGTCGATTGCTACCAGCGACCAGGCTGGTACACCGCCCGTACCGCCGCGGAAGGACTCGCACCTCTCGGCAACCCCAAGTGCCCCCTCCAACGGCCTGCTGACACCAGACATCGCTTCGCTGCGGTCAGAAACCAGCGGTAGCCTCTCTCCGACCTCGTCGCAGCCGCTTAGCCCGCGATACTACGAATCAGGCGCCGTCGGGCTCGGCTTCGAAAGTAGCTCGCAGCGGACGCGTCCGTCGTGGGATGTTCCACGGCGGCCTTCGATGAACGTACTGCGAAGCGGAACCGGCTCGTACGCATCACAAATTACCGCGACGGGGCCGGATGAGAGGTACTTTGACGGCATCAGCAGTGCCGGAGCGGGCAAGAGCGCATCGCAAGGTGCTGCTTCGGGAAAACGCAGGCTAATGCGCAACCTTCTGACAGGCATCAAGAACTCGACCACTGGCAACGCCAACGCATGACGGTGTTCGCGCCTGCCGCCGTTAAAGGTTGCGTCCGTGGAAGCGGCTTTCCATTTCTATCCTATCTCCCTTTGTTTTTCTCTGCCCCTCTTTTCTGCCTTGCCAACAGCCAGCGTTCCCATCAACCTGCTTCCGCTTCCCCTCCATTTCCCCCCAATCATAATTCATTTCCTCCGCGCGTGTGGGGTTTTTTCACTTCTTTTCCCGCCCTGCATTGTACAAGCTCGCTCACACACAACACCCCACAAGAAGAACGCACACGCCCTCCCATCCCCCATTCCCCAATGCAATGTCGACTCGGCTTTCACACTTGACAGCATCCGCAGTAGCAGTAGCAGTAGCAGTAGCAGCA
>JALNIF010001577.1:0-12681 GCA_026284005.1 Thecaphora frezii | reverse complement strand
CGCGATACCTCGATAAATCCGCAATGTTACAGGAACGACTATGAAGAAAAGGAGACACGTGTGCCAGGCTATGGAGGTGGGGATAGAAGTCGGGATGCAAGGGTTGTTTATGTACGGCGCTCGCTCGCTCGCTCGCGAAGGTGATTTTTCGATATTTATCCTGGGTCGCATTCGACGGGTGATGGATCGTGGGAGCTTGTCAAAGGCATGCGATGGCGGTGGTAATGAGTGAATGAGTGAGTATTGCGCTCGCCCTTGCCCTCTGTTGCGTCGTGGGTAAAGGTTTACGTGTGTAGCTGGGAAGTGACGGACGTCGCCGGACGCATGTAGAGGTTCGCATGACCGCATCAACCCTACCGCCTCGACCTATCCACGCCCTCGACGGTGGGAACAGCATCTCGCTTTGCCTTGCTGCGCCTCTGAAAAGAGCCTTGCCAGCCGGAAAGCGTGCGGGGAAAGGATCGTCACGCCTCCCACTCGCCTCTTGTCACCGCTTCGCCGCGTCTTTTTGGAGAACCGCAAACCCCTCATCCACCTGTAACCGGAGTTCATCAAACGACTCGCACTTGACCTGCCCCCCCACCCTCACCAGCGGGAGACCAGCCATCGTACATCCTGCCCCTTCGTCGTCATCGCTCTGGGTGAGATCGATCACCTCCATCGACGCTCGCCTGCGTCTTTTCGAAGCGGGGTGGGGTATCGTGCGAACGCCGGGTCGGATCGGTGAGCGGGCGAGGGTGGACATGCGAGAAGCAGAAGCAGACGCTGCAGACGGTGGGGATGAGGTTCTTTGGGATCTAGCAAGCGCGGGGAGAGAGGCGAGCGGCGCGCAGCTGTTGCGGTCGTCGGATGAAGAGGAAGGGGAGCGGGAACGGGTGCGAGAGCTGAGGTGGGGAACGGAGAGGGAGAAGGCGAAGTCGAGCGTGGCGTCCCCCTCGACGGCGGTGAAGGCAGAGGGGGAAGGGCTGGTACTCCGCGACGGTATCCGGCGAGGTGCGGTGGCGGTGGGGTGGAAATGGGGCAGGACCGGCCTGACATCCTCCTCCTCCTCTTCTTTCGCTTTCGCTTCCGCCTCCGCTTCCGTTTTCCACACTCCCTGGCCACCCTCCTCTCCACCGTCTCGAGCCGGCCCCCTCTGCCTATACGCCTCGACGACATCGGCGTACATCGCGTCCCTCCTCCTCCTCACCTCCTCCAGCGTCCACACCTTCCCCTCAACCAGCAACGCCTCGTAGGCCCTCTGCACCAACCTCTGTACGCACACATACACCGTCCACTCTGCTACCTCTTTCCACCTCCCCTTTCTCTCCGCCACCTCGACCCCGTCCAGCCTCCAGAGCGCCTGGAGATACGGAAGATTCAGCACCTCTGCCACCGCCTGATTGATGTCGTCGCTGCGTTTGACGAAAAACGGCAGGGGTTGAGATGCCACCTCGAGGTCGCGCTGGAGGAGGAGGAAGGCCGAGTAGGAGAGGATCGAGTTGAGCCCTAGCTCATAAGGTGCTAGCTTGTCGAGCCAGTGCGTGGCGTTGAGCCCGAGGAGAAGGATCAGCGGAGGCTCGGCAGTACAAGGCTGCAGGAGGATCGTGAGCGGGTTCATGCGCTCCGATTCAGGGTCCGAGGTGTCGGAGGGCGAAGAGATGGAGGATACAGTGAGGAGGAATCGGTCCCAGTCGATACGTCCGTCGTTGTAGCGGAAACGCACTTCGTAGTCGTCCAAAGAGGAAGAGGGGTCGCCAATACCAGGAGAGGAGGGAGCGCGACCAGACGAGGGTCGTGCTCCTTTGCTCCCAACGTCGCTGCTGCGGATGCGCAAACGCAAACGGTGGCGTTTCACGTCAGCTTAACGTACTCGCCCTCAGCCGGTGGATCGCAAGCAATCGGCCCAGAGCCACCGGACCCCAACAACCCGTCTCACCGAGGGCGGGACGCCGCAGAGGCTCACCTCTCCATCCCAGTCGAACCGCGGGTGCACAAAGCAAAGCGGCACCAGCCAATTTAGCGGTACGTAGTGAGACGACGTTGAGAGGATCCGTATAGCGAGCCGGTAGAGGGGGGTGGGATGGAGATGGTCGTCAGGAACCAACACTTCCCACCCACCATGTCCCCATTGTTGACCCGCATTCGCGACGGCAGTAACGAGACGGCCATGATGGTACAGACTCAATCTTCGTACGACCGCCGTGCCACAACGGGCCCCATTCAAAGGGAAAAAAGGTCAGACAGAGCTAAGCCTAGCTTATTGGTTCCGGCTTGCACGCCATCCCGCTTCCGCTCGGAATGAAAACCATAACCGAGTCGCTGTGGGCGCAGCACAGGCAGCGCAATCGGGATATATTACAGCAACGGCTACAAAGAGAGAAACAAGAGGGATGAGTATGTAGTACAATCGAGCCATGACAACACGTTAACCTCGTCGGCTCAGCTTTGCCCAATGGGGCTCCGGAGCGGCGCCGCAGCCGCGCTGGGCAGGAGGGTGTCGGCTGTGGCCCCCTTCTACATGGCGTACCGCTCCTTTCCGATGATTTTGACCCGATCCGACCGGGCAAAGTCGCTCTGCGTTCGGTAAACAAGGAGAGCGGGTAGCAACCCAAATCCCATTAGCAACAATTCCCTTGTGCTTCGGCCGCTGCGGCTGCACCCTGACGATACTCACCACGCGATTGCAGCCAAACACAAACACGGCCTTGAGCTTGGGACAGCCCTGGCAGATGGCCTCGAGCACCGCGTCGTCGACGCTACGGCAGAAGCCCAGGTCAAGCTTCTCTAGGTTCGGGCACGAGCTGGCCAGCAGCCTGAGGCCGTCGCCCGACAGCGGGTCGACCGAGTTGAGGCTGAGCTCCACCAGGTCCGCGCCGCTGTGCTCCAGCAGCGCCGGCAGCACCGAGTCGTCGAGCTTCAGCATCCGGTCGAGGTGGAGCCGCACCAGGCCCACCATCTCGCCGCTCTCTTCATCCATATGGCGCGACATCGTCTTGAACAGCGTGACCATGGCCTGCGAAGTAATCTTCTCGAGCCCCACCAGGCGTAGCGTCCGGAGGTGCTTGCAGTGGGGCGCGATGCCCTCGAGCACCACCTTGTCGGTGAGGTCGAGGTTCTTGGAGATGTCGAGGTGGTTCAGGTTGCCGCCGACCGCTTTCAGCAGCGATATGACGCCAGCGTCCTCGAGCGACTTGGGCGGGATGCCCGGCGCAGAGACGCCTGGATCCGAGATGTCGAGGTAGGTGAGCGAGGTGTAGCACTCGAGTGGTTTGAGCATCGCCGCGTCCAGCGGACCAATCTGCGCTAGCCCGAGCTCTCTCAGATTAGGACAGTGCTGCACCATCTGCTGCGCACAGCCGAGATCGAACCGGGGCGACTCTCGGATCTTGAACGACTCGAGCCGCGCCCCAACCGTCTGGAAGAAGCGATGCCACGCCTCTTTGCGGACCAGATAAGGGCCGTAGAGTTCGAGCATACGGAGTTCGGACAGCTTCTGCGCCCACAGGTCGATGGCGGCGTTGTCGAGCTGGCCGCAGAGCTGCAAATTGATCTTCTGTAGCCTCGGAGCAAACGTCGGGATCGTCTGCAGCGATTCGCTGTCCAGTTTGCTGCAGTCGTAGAGTGAAAGCGTCGTGATGTCCGGCAGCAGGAAGAGCTGCAGCGTCCTCGGATTGAGGCTGCGGTTCTTGGAGATGCTTTTGCTGATGGCGTCAAGGTTCTGCGCGCCAATATAACCAAGCATCTCGAGGTCTTCAATGTAGCGGCTGATGATCTCGATGCACCACTTCTGCAGCGAGGGAACCACCTTGTGGCCCGCATCGAGGATGTTGACATTCTTTCGGCGAGGTTGGCGCTTCTTGGGCACAGGTGGCTTGTAGGCATCACCGTCCGCCGCCGCAGCGCCCTCCCCCTTGTAGGCGGCGCCGCAGCGGTGGCAGAGAGCGCCTGAACCGGGTACCACCTTGGTGTACTGGGTGACGGTGAACTTGGCCTTGCAAGTGCCGCAGTAGGCGATGCTTCCCGGCGCTCTGGTCGAGTAGCTGAAGTTGCTCCTCGAGCCGCCGGGCTCAGGAAGTCCAAAAGCCCCCGCCGGATCCTGGTAGTCTGCGTCGCCATCGTCGTCGCCGTCGTCCTTTTTGGGCTTCTTTGCCGCGCTTCGCGTGGTCCTGGCCGGGGTCGATGCCGGTGCGCCGCGCTTGGCGCCTCTGCCTGCGGAGCTCGATCCGGCCGATGCGGTTGCGGTGGCGTTGGCGGGCGAATGCGCCTGGTCTGCTTCACTGTAGTCGTCGTCCGAGTCGTCGTCTTCGTCGAAGCGCATCGAAGAGCCAGCAGCAGCTCGTCGGCGTAGCGCAGTGGCAGGCGAGGCGGATCCGGACGCGGGCCTCCTCAGTGAGGGAGAAGGTGCGGAGGAAGCGGCGGTCGAGGCCTGGGCGGCCTGAGGCGCTGTCTGCTGCTGCTGCTGTTGCTGCTCTGCCTGGTCGGCATCGCGTCGTCGGAAGCGGTTGGTGTTGCGAGCAGTGATGCCGCGCTCGCGCAGGAACTCGGTAAGCGCCGAGGTGGGACCTCGAACGCCCGACATGCTCGAGGTGGAGGAAGGAGGGAGGAGGGAGGGAGAGCGGTGAGAGGGTTGGAAGGAGGGAGAGAGGAGCGAGCGAGAAGTGGAAGGAAGTGGAAGGAGGCGGAGAGAAGTGGAGGGAAGCGGGAGCGGAAAGCGAGAGGGCAGCGGAGGCGGTAGGGGTGGATGGTGGCAAAGGGAAAGGGGGAAGGTGGAACGGGTGGCGTAACAGGCGGCCAAGGCGCTAGTGTTGGCGTGCGTCTCGGCCGGGAGCTGCGCGAGCAGCTCGTAGCTAGAGCCACGCGCTGAGTAGCCGTATCGGTTCCGCTGACTGTGGTGTTCCTTCCGAATCCTTCGCTCTTGTCACTGAGAACCACCGTGTGACTAGCCAAGCACCTACGCAATAAGCACTGAGCCCAGCATGAATAAGAATCAAGAAATAAGAATGTTACTCTTTGCCGGCTGCCACTGCCAACTGCCAGTAAAGCTTGTGAATAATGCAAAGGCAGCCTTTGTAATCTTCCCCTTTGGCTTGCGCAAAGCTCAAATCCAACTCTGGCACACGCGCACCATTAGGCGATGCGAGATTGGCACACGCTCACGATTAGGCGATGCGGGTTTGCCGTTGCGCCTGTTGGGACCCTGCACCTGCGCCTGCATCCATGTGCAGCCATACTCAGACGCAGCAACAGCTAAACCCTAACGCGCCCATCCACGGCCGCATCCTTTGGCCGACGACAGCAGCCGTCGTGGTAGTCCCAGGCCAAGTTCTCATTCAAACCTAGGTACAAGAGCGATCCATGACATCCCAGCTATGTACATTAATGGATCAAGAGCAGCCCGTCTCCGCCTTCACAGCGGCCTCGTGTAGTTGCAAGGAAAGATGCCGCTGCGACCCCCGACGGTGCCGCGCCACCACATCTCGTCTTCGCGGCCCGTGATCTGGATCACCTCGCCCACTTTGAACCAGAGGTCGCCCGGCTCCTGGCTCTCGAAATCGTACAGCGCCTCGACCCGCGACGGCAATCCCGACGTATCATCGTAGGGGGCAGGGGGCGCAACTACACTACTTGCGTGCTGCGCATCGCTCTCGGCGTACTGGCGTCGCAGCCGCTCCTTTTCCTGCTCCGCCGTCTCGTGGTCGTGGCCGCCGCCGGCTGCTGCATCATGCGGAGACGAGAACGGGTTTGGAGGTGCATCGCCAGGGATCGCAGCGACCGCCGCAGCGGAGACATTAGTGTAGGAAGAAGGCGCATCATTCATGCTCTTGCCTCCCGGTGCAGCCGTTGGCGCATTGGCGAAGCTGATTTTACGGGAAAAAGAGGTTAGGCAGCAGCGGATCAGGTAAACAGTCCGTACCTCCTGATCCACCTTTCATTCGGGGATCGAGACGCTACTCACTCATAGTCTGGCGGCAGATCGCCGTAGGGAGCGGGCACAGCGTTTGAAGGGCCCGCTGGCGGCGGTGGAGGCGGCACATACTGTCCTGGTGCAGCGCCACCTGTGCCACTCGTTTCCGCTCCGAAGCCGCCGTTCTGCTTCATATCCTGCTCGGCGACGACGCTGGCGTCCTTCATGTCCTGCTCCGTCAGCACCAGATCTCCCGGGGTGTCTCCCTGCGGGATCCGGTCCACGCCCATCACCTGAGGTCGGCCCTCGGCGGCGTAGATGGTCTGCCACAGCGGTACACAGGCCGCAGGAGGCGGTCCTCTGAGATTGCCTGAGAGGATGTCCTTGACCGAGATGCCCGGGCTCTGGTAGAAGCGCGCGTTGGCGTCGTCCCGCTTGAGGACGATGTTGCCGTCCAGCTGTAAGCCGGCGTAGAAACCCTTGGACTTGACGTAAGACCAGCAGGGGGCGCTCTCGATGCCGGTTTCAAGCATCGCACCGTTTCCGACGGGGCCTGCGGCGACCGAAAGCTCGCCGCCGAGGCTGATCTTGGGCCGTGTAAATGCGTCGACCGCCTTCTGGTTGCGCAGCACCAGCACCACGTCGTAAATGTCGAGTCCGATCAAGAAGCCCCAGCCAATGGTGTGGATCAGCAGGCCTGACGGCGCGCTCCAGCTGCCGTCGGGAAGCCGCGAGAGCACTACGCCCGATCCACTCGCACCCGAGAATCCAAATCCGGTCCTAAAGGCATCGTCACGAAGCGAAAAAGGAGGATGAAAGGTGGCCGCGATCAGTTCCTGACATGCCGCGATTCCGTCTTTTTCCCTCTGTAGCGACAGTCACTACTTACCGGAAGACGGTAAAGATGGCCAGACCCTGCGCCTTGCTCAGCACCTGGGGGCTGATGCGGCGCAGCACCTTTTGCGTCTTGCGGTGGTCATACTTGTGCGGATTCTTGATCTTCTTGCCGTTGGCGTCGACCTGAGGCTGCTGGGGAGGCGGCACGGCTGCGGTGGTATCGTTGAGCACGTCGGTGCGGCTGACGTCGACCTCGACCTCGGCGCCCTTGGTGGTAAAGGTCCGGAGAATGCGTGCCGCCTTGTCGCACTCGAGGTCCATCTCGGTGGGCCAGAAGGACTCAGCGCCAAGCTTACCGGCAGTGCGGTTGGTCCAGCGGCCGATTGGGTCGAGGGCTCGCCAGGTCCCCGTCTCGACCTTCTTGTCTGCGTTTTTTTTTTGGGGGGGAGAGGTACATAATAGCGAAGAGCGGAAAGAAACGGCGCAGACCACGAGCCAAAGTCAGCAAGATTATACATATAGGATGCATCGGTGTGCAGGGACGCTGCTGAGGCTGTCGACGTACAGTTGGCCTTGAGCTTGTCCCATTTGGGATTGTCGGTGTCGAGCGCTTTCCTGAGGTCGATGGGCATGGTTGGGTGTTGCGCGGGGGATTGTGGATATTGGTCGAAAAGCAAGCCAATGGCTCAGACTGCGAAGCTGGTGGATTGGGCGAGATGGGGTAGTAGGAAGATGGTGGCGAACGGGAAAGGTAAAAGAGGGTGGAAGAAGAGAAGAGGGGCAGAGTTGGCGTGCCAAGTGCCGCCTCGGGGTGCGCTGCTGCGCCGGCATAGGCCAAAGCCGTCGGAGAAGGTTGCCGACTCATGACAACCCACACTTTGACTAAGTACTGACTCCTGCAGCGTAGCGCGAGGGCGTGCAAACGGCTGTGCGCACTGCCACCATGGCATACTCTCTAAACCTCCACACGCGCGCCCCACATACTATGTACGTAGCTGCCAAGGTGTAGGCAGAGGGCGGAACCGAGATGTCTCTACACCTTTTTTTGGCTCGCCCGCCGGAATTCGGGAAAGCGTCGGCGGCCGATGGAGCAAACGTGGCAGAGAGACCTGTCTGTCCTTTGGCCCGCTAATACCTTCTGATGGACCCTGGCGACCTGTGGTAGACCACACCTAACCCACGCATCCCATCCCCACGCGGCCTTCCCTCGTTCCCAACCCCACTCTCCCCCAGAACCTCTCCTTGCGCTCCCGCCTCGCACCACCATGGGGCTCCTCTCGATCTTGCGAAAGACGAAGCTGCGCTCGCGCGAGCTCCGCGTCCTCTTCCTCGGCCTCGACAACGCCGGAAAGACGACCATCCTCAAGCGCCTCCTCAACCAACCGCAGCAGGAGATCGAATCCATCTCGCCCACGCTCGGCTTCAGCATCCAGACCTTTGTCCACAACGGCTACACGCTCAACGTGTGGGACGTCGGCGGCCAAAAGACGCTGCGCCCCTACTGGAAAAATTACTTCGAGCGCACCGACTGTGTCGTCTGGGTCGTCGACAGCAGCGACCGCGCCCGCATCGGCGACTGCCGCGACGAGCTCCACGCGCTGCTCGGCGAGGAGAGGCTCAGCGGTGCCACCATCCTCGTGTTTGCCAACAAGCAGGACCTCAGCGGAGCCATGAGCTCCGACGAGATCAAGGCCGCGCTCGGCCTCGACGAGCAAAAAGTCAGCAAATCCCACAGTTGGAGGATCCAGCCCTGCAGCGCCTTCACCGGTGAGAACCTAGTGCAGGGCCTCGACTGGGCGGTGCAGGACGTGGCCAAACGCGTCTACTACCATGGCGCAACGGCCAGCGGCGTCTACGCTTCTGTTATCGACGGCCACGAAGAGGCATTGCTCACGGATCCCCGGTGCACGACTGCAGCAGCGGCGACGGCGAAGCAGGCCCCTTGACGTCGGATTTGGAGCCGTTGATCCCCTTCATTCTCACTCTATACCCAGGCGCACCGCCCACGCCACACCGCATTCATACCGCGATGGCCCCTGCACATCGTTGACATCGGGCCGAATCGGGACCTGAACGCGCTCGGCCAGTGTGGGCCGCGCGGTCGGCTGCCGTGATCGTACAATTCAGATCCTCTTGATTCTGTCTAACGATCCGTGTGGTATTGCTCTCAGATCTGCACCACGACCCTCTTCCGCGGCTGCGGATGGCCGTCGACGGAGGCCGCCGACGCGATCGCCGCGACGCCCTTGCTTGGTGTAGCATCTAGCCTGTTGGCCGCGGCGACCGGCGTCTGCGTATCCTGCTCCGTCTCTGCCGACCCTTTCCTTGCCGCCCGCTCCGGCTTCCGAGGTGGCACCGCATCGCCGTTCTTCCCCAGCTGCGGCCGCCTGGTACGGCTCAAAGGCCTCTCGCGCTCCCAACGCTCGCGACCCCAGGCCCACATCATGTCGAGCAGCAGCATCCCCCCGCCCAACGCCCACACCAGCGTGATGGCGTAGAAAAAGTTGGCGTTGCCGGATCCGGCCGTTAGCCAGAGGTGGTGGAACGCCGGCGCGAGCAGCGTGCAGTAGGAGTAGATCAAGGTCGACACCAGCGGATACCGCAAGTCTAGACGGAGCGGGAGGCGCGTATATTGGCAGTGCCGTTGCAATGTTAACGAAGGAAGCAAAAAGCCCGGTTTTAGCGTTCGTTGGCAACCATTGAATCGAGAAAAGGCAAGTCGCTGGTTTACGCCGAAGCGATCGGACACTCACATTGGAAAATCTGGCTATGGAGGCCGAAGAGGGCGAAGAAGATGGCGTGGTCGCTGACCGTCGGGTAGCTCTTGAAAACGGCAATGATTCCCACCATGATGGTGAATCCAAACAGCGGATCTTGCCTGCCGCAGTCCGAGGGACGAAGACGAGGTGAGGTTCAATTGAGTTTGCCTGGTGAGACAAGAGGTTTGTCAGCTCCGACGCCTTGTCTAGGGCGTGCCACCTGCTTACCTGTACTTGAGCATCACGGGCACGACGTAGGCGGCCACGTGCATGTTGAAGGTCAGGAGGAAGAAGTCGCGGAAGTGGTCGAAGGTCTCCATGAAAAAGTACCACCAGAGGCCGAGGTTCGGCGTCAGGTCGTCGGCCAGTAGGCTGCCGTCACCATTGAGCGTTCGAGGAGAGAAGCCGGCGCACGTCAGCCACGGCCGAAACGTCGGGGCGTTGGTTCCGTCGCCCCAAGGGATGCAATGCCGTGAAAACTCACACGACCCCATAGACCCGTTCGGCCCACTCCCATCCTTGGTCCAGGGGCAGCTCGAGGCTAGCGATCATCGCCTGAAGTAGGGGCAGCTTACCTCCTGGATTGAGCGCGATGGCCCTGGACGCAAAAATGCCAGCCAGGAGGGCGAGCGGACAAAGTACGAGCGTCTTTGCGAAAGCCCAGCGCTGTTGGGGGTCAAACGAGGAACCAAGCGACCTGGATCAGCTCCTCTGCGGGAGGGAGAAAAGAAGATAGAAACGGAGGCGCGAATGTTCAGTGTGCAAGGATAACGTACCTTGGCGCTCCTCGTACGATCGACGAGAAAACCGGGGCGACGGGCCTGTCTGACGCTCTGGGCGCCTTGGAACGATTCTCGAAAATGGGCCACCTCCTTTTCGTACTCGACGTCGCCAGCGCGGCTGACGCAGAGCTGCACCAGGATGGGCAGCAGCAGCACAGGGTAGAGTGAGAGCAACGAGGCAAAGGCCCACGAGATGCTCATCAGCAGGGTCGAGGCTGTGCGAAGTGAGGAAGCCGCGATCCAGGAGGAGAGGGGGGACAGATCAGTTAGCGAGGTGCGATAGACGGCGGCTGCCTCCCACAGCAACCGCAGCTGGGCGCGTCCTACGTACCGGTCATGGCGCCATAGACGGAAGCTAGGACGCATAGGTTCTCTAGGGTGGCGGTGCTCCGGGAGAGGCAGACGGCGATGGTGTAGGGGTTGAGCAGGTAGACGAGGGTGACGGTGATGGCGCGGCTCCGGTCCCACGGCCAGACGCGCGACTTGCGGACCAGTGCGGCCGTCTCACGCACGCGGCAGATGCGGAAGACAAGGTAGCCCGCTGCCACGTCTACGAGCGACCAGAGCAGCGGTGCCAAGAGGTCGCTGGGATCGGCGAGGTGGCGCGCGAGGACCGTGTCGAGGAGCGGCAGGAGCAGCGGCGAGTGGTGGATCGTGCCCGAGTGGTAGGCGGAGACGTGCTGGCGCTCAAGCTGCGCCGCGTAACGGGCCACGGGCGAGGTGGGAGGATGGCGGTGGAGGAAGTGAGCCTCGAGCAGCGAGGACCAGCTGGTGATGGGCGTGGTGAGCTCCGGCCGGTGCTGGAGCCGGGTGGGTAGGGAAGTGCAGAGGAAGAGAACAATACGGAGCGCAAACGCAGCGGCGAGGCTGAGGAGGAGCGCGGACTGCGAATGGACGACGGAGCGTGTGGGCGTCGACCGAGGCGGACGAAGAGGGGCGGAGTCCGCCTGCGCCGAGGCCATGGCAGTGGGAGCGGGACGGTTCGCCTTGGAGGAAGGTGGTTGGAGGCGTTGGCAGCGGTCGAGGGCTCAGGTTGGCCCGCGAGCTGTGGAGCAGAGCGGAGCCACGGGCTGCTGGGGAATGGTTGGACGGGGAGGGGAAGTGTGGTGTGTGCGAGTACCAGCGAGTGTCAATCTTGGCGCGTCGCCAACCAAGGCCCCCAGCCAAATGAAAGAAGAACCCCAGCCAAATCAAGAGAACCCCCAGCCAAATGAAAGAAGAGAAAAAGTGGAGCAGTGCAGCTGCAGCTTGTTCTGATCGCCGGTTTCTCAGACGCGCTTTTTGCCGCACGAAAGAGTGTTGCCGTTGCTGTTGCCGTTGCTGTTGCCGTTGCTGTTGCCGTTGCTGTTGCGGGTGTGTGGCTGCAATGGGAAAAACTTGGAATTAACTGTGTGACTATCCGTGATTGCGGGGTGGAGGTGGCCGCCATCAGCTCAAAACCCATTTGTTATCTATCTGTCAATTCCTACTTTTGTTCGCTATTTATTTTTATTATTGGCGGTGCACCGGGTAAACCGAATTCCGGGCGGGCGCATGGTTTTCTTGCAAACTGAATCGCAATAAGAATCAGGATACGAATAAGCATGAGAATAAGAAGAAACTTGCATCCCAAACACCACGCTTTTGGCTTGTTTGCCTCACCCCTCTTGCTCTCTGTCTCTGTCTCTGTCTCTCTCCCCCTCCCACCTTCACACCACCCATACCTCCCGCTTTACTCGTCACTCTCCAACCTCGCCGCCCACCATGCTTGAAACCGCCTCCACCACCGCGCAGCCCAAGCTCACCAAGAAGCAGCAAAAGGCCGCCAGCTTCAAGGCCTCGAAAAAGTCCAAGGGCGTACGCCACCACCCCGACGATGGCGACCTCGCCGCCATCGACAACCACGACCACGACCACAAAGATGCCCACCACTCCACCTCCCACCCTGAGCAGCCTACCATATCGTCCTCGCCACACAAACTCGCCGCAGCCACCACCAAGTCGGAAAACAAGAAGAGCAACAAGCGAAAACTCGACAGCCGTGACGACGCCGATGCTGAGGGTCTAGCGGCGGCCGACGTGGCGCAACAGGCAAAGAAGGGGGGCAACGACGAGGGCGAACCGAAACTGGACAAGAAGAGCAAGAGCAGCAAAAAGGGTAAAAAGTCCAAGACCTCGTCTCCTACCGCCGCCGACACCTCTGCGCCCGCACCGGGAGCCAAAAAGACCACATTTGGCGAAGACGGCACCGTCGCTTCTGAATCCATAGGCCAAACCTCCTCCCCCACCATCCCCGCCTCGTCGAAACCGAGCACCAGCCACGCATCGGGAGCCAAACTAATCCTGTTTGTCGGCAACATGCCCTTCGACCTCACCTCGGCCGACATTGCCAAGCACTTCGGCTCCACCTGCGGTGAAGAGCCCACTGTCCGCCTCC
>JALNIF010001573.1:0-23966 GCA_026284005.1 Thecaphora frezii | reverse complement strand
AAAAAAAAAAAAAAAGCGCCAGCCGCCGCGGCGCATGTTAAGGATGAGAAGGCAATCCAACGACCCTCGCTTTTCTCACCGTAGCGGCGTCTCGACAGTTCGCTGGACTAGGATGGCTTACCACGATGCGCATCGGTAGACCCCGACCCTCGCCGGCTCCTGTGACTGTCTTCCCGCTAGCGAGAGAAGCATGAAGGCCCTTGAGCTGCGGCCACGCTTCCTTGAGCCGTCGATCGGAGCCTCTGGTCGCAAGGAGGATGTCATCGAGGCGTCGGACGGTCGCCCGAAAGTGCTCGGTCGGAGCGACCGGGGATTTGCGCCGGCTCGCCACCGTCGAGGCGTTCTTGGCGGAGACCATGGCGCTGCAGTTCCCCCACTTCGGAAGCGGCCGCCGCGTACGTCCGCCGGCCTCGCTCCCTCGAGACAGGTGGGGAGGGCGGCTAGCTCGACGGACGGCTCGCAAGCCGACGGGCACGAGCCGACGGTCTCTTGATCTGGCTTGGAACTTGAGCTCAGGAGAGCGACGAGCGGGCAGCCGTTGGCGTCGAAAGTTCGTGTGGCGGTAAAAGAAGGTTGGCAAGCAGGGTGTATAAGAAGATGTTCGGGGTCGGTTGTAGGTGTGGTTGCAGCCTCGCTCTGGTGTTTTCACTTTTTTGGGGTCTTTCTTCCTGGACCGCTTTGCTTCGCTGTAGATGGCCGAGATCCGACTTCCGACTTCCGAAGGCGCGCGTTGGAATCGGACGGGTCAGGTCGAGGCGAGGCGAGGGTCGGCAGAAAAACGTGGGATCGTCGGAGGTTGGGCGAAGCGGAGCGGCGAGCGGTTGGCGAATTAGGGGCCATCTGCAGCTGCGTGTGCCTTGACAGCTGCAGAGCAGCGGGTCGAGGGCAGCGCTCTCTGTCGCGCCCAGCGTCGGCCGTTGCTGAGTACGTAGTGAGTACGTGAGTGTTGGTGGCCAGCGCTCGACTAACTAGTCAGCGAGGATATCGTGGAACGTGCAGATGGGAATACCCGATCGACTGACCAGCTCCTTGATCCTTTCTGCTCGCCTCCTAGCTGAAGGCACGAATCAGCTGGTTGCCTCGACTCGTACAGGTTGGCTACGTTCCCACCGCTTTGCCTGGTAGAGGTCGAGTGTGCCTCCCCGGTGCTGCCCCTTTTGAGTCCTCGGGACACGATTAAGATTAAGATTGCTAGGCCTCACAGTCACAAGTACGGTCTGCATGCGATGCGCAGACATACAGACTGGTCGGATGAGCAGGACCCTTTTTTTCTTTTTCTTTTTTCCCCTTGGCTGCACTGCTCTGGCTGTGCCTGCGGCTGTGAGCTATACCTGCAGCCTTAGGCGCGCCCGTTGGATTCGTCTCCCGCTAGAGCCAGACCAAGTGGAGCTTTCTGATTTCCTTTGACTTTTCCTTTCCCCTCCAGCAGCCATCGTTTGTTTGCGAGAGGAGGCTGCTTTAGCACGGTCGGCTAGATGTGTAGGCCCATCAGCCAATCCTGCGCCTTGGTAACGCTGCGCAGGTGCTCGCTATGATTGGCCTGCCGCTGCTTTGACCTCCCCCCCCCCCAAACTCTGCCCCAAGAGTGCCAGGAGAGAGAGCTGAAAGCCGGTCGAGGTTCAAACGTCCCGCTGTCCTAAGGTCTGGACGTGCAGGATCCATTCTCCTTTCTTGCCTTCCTTACCATATCCATTAACCCCTTCACCACCCCGCGTCCTCCTCTCTACACGCTAGGCGACCGTGATCCATTTGATGGCTCGCGCTCCGCAACACTGACCAAACACTACTCACGACTGGACACGAACCGACACGAACCACCACACTAACCTTGGAACGAACTCTAACGATCACCCTTGCCTCTCCACGGCACTGACGATCGCGGCTGCTGTTGCTGCCACGACCTACTACTACCCTTGACGACGACAACGACGACGACGAGCAAAGCTACCTTTCACCTGCCCTTGATACCCCCACGGCTTCCCGACCATAACCCAACCCGCTTCCTCTGACGAACCCTACCCTGCTCGAAGCGACCCCGACGATGCGTCCTTCCCTGCCCAATCGGCCCTCGGCCACCACGCTGTGGACCGCCCTGGTCTCACTGCTGCTCTTCGCCCCGCTCGCGCTCTCCGTCCCTGCGCCTGGTCCCACGCCTGCGCCTCGCCGCCTCCCGTTCGATCCGACGCCCAACGACCTGTACGACTTCTACTCGCCGCGCTCGGACGACGTCGGCGTCGCGGGTCACCTAAAGCCGTCCAAGCGGCAACAAGACCAACCCGCGGTGCCGCTCGCCTCGATGGGTCCTCCGAGCTTCCCGTCCAACATCCCCAGCTGTCCCAAGTGCGAGGCCGACTACCCCAATCTCAGTCACTGCATGGGCGCCGCCAGCGCGTTTGCTAACTCGACGAGCATCTTCAACTCGCCCATGGCTTACATCAACGTGATCCGGTGCGCATGTACCGATACCTTCCAGGCCGTGTTTCCGCAGTGCGTCGACTGTTTCCAGGTAAGTGGACGGTGCCTACCACCACCGCACGACGTCTCCCCGTACTCCCGATGACCGCTTGTGCGCGACAACAAAAGGACGACGCGACTGACCGATCCCGTCTCTGCGATATTGCATCGCCGTCGATCCAACGAACGATTGCCTAGCACACCAATCAGTGCTACTACCTCGGCACCGACCCTCAAGGCACGGGGGCCGGCGAACTGGTGACCAACATCCGCAACATCTGCGGCTTCGGTTCGGCGCTGCTCGGCGGCGTCGCCTCGGCCAACACCAACATCGCCAACTACACCGTCACGGCGCCGGGAACCTACACGGACGTGACGGCCACGGGGCCCGGCTACATTGACCAGTCGACCGGAGACATTTTCCAGTCGGGAGCGACGAGGAGACACTTTGGCGATGGCGCGGGACGGGTCGCGATGCTGCTCGCTGTCTCGGTCGCGGCGGTGGTTGTGGGTGGATGGCGAACGGTGGCGGGCCTCGATCTGGTCTAGGAAGGGGATGTGGGGCGATGGTGCAAATGTGAGGGGGAGATGGCGTGGGCCCCCGGTCGTTTACTGAGGGCACCCCGTCTGCTCTGGGATTCTGATTGCAGGCTTCGTCTGTTAGTCTCTGTTTTTTTTCGCCTTCATCTTTTAGGGAACATTTCTCTGGTGCTCGTTTTTTCCCCTGTTCGCCTTGGAGTGGATTCTTTCGGCTCGGACGGCTCAGACAGGAACCCTTGGGATCCGAACGACCGGGCTCGTTCACTTTGTACCACCCTTACCCTCGGTCTGCTTAGGATCGTCGCTCGGAACGGGACACTTTCTTGCTTCTAGCTTATTTTCCATTATCTTGTTGGTTTACCTGATGGGAGGAGGGGTGATCCTTCGTATTTTTTTTCGCTTTGCGACTTCTGTCGTGCTTTGCCTTGCACCCCCTTGATCCCTCTGTACTGTAGTTGGGCTACGATGAAGATTTGATATCACGACCGGGGCGGTGCTGCGACGCAGTGGTATGTGTGGGTTCCTGTGTCCACGTATCTGTCGTCGCAGATACGGTTCGAGGGTACGTGGTAGTGTTGTCCCGAAGCCGAAGTCGCGAGGGATCGGCGCGCAAACCCATCCTGCGAACGCCCAAGAGCAGGGACTGCGGGCAACCCAAGCCAAGGGCAGAAGCCCATCCGTGGTTCTGCATCCCCTCGAGATCGACAAACGCCCAATTTTCGGGGTGAAATAAGGGAGGGAAAAAATAAATAAATAAACAAAAATTAAAAAGAAAAAAAGAAAAAAGAAAAATACCGCGGCGTCCAAACGTCACGCGGCGTTCTTCGGCAGAAAATCCCGTCGTCGTTGACGGGGCCTCTTCTTTCTTCTGGTGCGGATCCTCCCACCTGGCTTATTTAGTGAGGTCGACAAGGTGCTACAGTGCTACAGTGCAGATTAACGGTTGTTTCACACCGTGCAACGCGGTCGGTTTATCCACCATGTTAGCCGTTTCTCTAGCCTGGTCTGGTTCATTTGCGAGGGTGTTTTCCCAGGGTACGATATGGTGGGGGCCTAGAAGAGGAGGGGGGGAAGTGTCCTATTGGCTGTCGGCGGCGCTGTATGGTAGAATGGTAAAAGGGATATGAAGCCGATGACGAGCGGCACTTTAGCGGTTTCTTTCCCTCTCTTCCTGCTCTCAAGCTGGATCGTCACCCATAAACTTCGATCTCAACCTATTTCCGGTCCCGCACCGATACCCTCCTGCGCAGCCCTTCATGGCCCCACTCTCGACCTCGCCCACTTACGACACCCCAGCGCTTGACGTCGCATCGCTCGACCTGGTCAATGAACACCTGACAACCCACACCATCCTCTCGTCTCCGCTCGACACCTCCCACCTCTTCGTCGTCGACGCGAACCTCTTCCTGCTCCTCGACCCGATCCAGCTGCACCGCTGCCACATCCATCGAGGGTACCTACGAAATCGTCTCAGAGGCGGAAGCGCTAGCCGATCTGGAGCGGTTGAACGGCGTCAACTTTGACGATCCCTTCCACACCGGTTGTCGCCATCTCGTTGGCCCGGCAGCGGCGGGGGTGGGGGAGAGATGGGCATCGCTCGAAGGCTTCTACACGCTCTTTGGCGAAGATTGGTAACTGAGCCAGCTTTGGTACACTTCCGAGTTTACCGCCTCGCTCGTCTCGTTCCTCGACGAGCTGATAGATAAGATGGGGGCTAGGGCGGTAGCATTTCTGTGTTCTCGAACGGCTTATGTGGGGTTCGACGCGCTGCTGCCGTCCACGGTGATGTCGAGCGTCATGACGAAACTGCTCGAGTAGGCGGGAGCGTAGAGTGGAGCGAGAGATGCGACGAGGGTTGGTAGTTGCATCTGCTGCATAGAATGGATGTGGATGCAAGTTAGTTGCGTGGTTACACTGTGACTTGTGCGGAGTTGGTTGGATTGCTGGGGGAGGGATGGTGGTGAGGGCGGTGTGGGCTGCTCGGTAGGGATGCTGGCAGCGTCGAGGTTGAGGTTGGGTAGTGTTAGTGTCACGGTGTATTCTTATTCAAGCTCGTGGTTGTTCACGTTGGTGCTTGTTGTGATAGGCAACTGGCTGCCAGCTCATCACCGACTACAGTGAGAGAGCGCACATGCTAATGCACATGTGACATTAGCGTCGTGAGGGCCAAGCCTGCCAGCTCACGTCGACGTGCAGCTCGGCCGCATTGGTATTCTGAATGCCACTCCCTTATGTATATGCTCACACACGTGACACTCTCACTCTCACTCTCACTCTCACTCTCACTCTCACTCTCACTCTCACTCTCACTCTCACTCTCACTCCCACTCTTACGCTTGCTCTTACTACTTTTCCCCGCACGCGCCACCAATGCGCGGCCATCTTGATTGCCTCTCCTTGTTGCTGCTCCACCATCCCTTGACTCCCCCTCGTCGCCTGCCTACCCTTTGCCCCTCGCCCGTCATGCCACCGCAATCAATATCCGCTCCCCCAGCGCCACACTCCCACGCGCCCCCTCCTCACCCTCATCGCCATCATCCTCAACCCCCCTCCCTACTCGCCCTCATCCTGCCCCTTGTCCTCCTCCTCGCTCGTCTCGCACCGCCCACCACCGCCGCACAGCTCCCCTTTCGACTCGACGCCGCACAACCCCAACCACACCAGCATCCACACCTCGATCCCGCCTCGCATCGCCCCCACAGCGACCGCCTCCGAGCGCCGCACGCCGCCGATTTCGAGGACGACGATCCCGCCGTCGTCCCCTCGCTCCGCCTCTCCCACATCGGACTCTACATCAACCACCCGCACTTGCCCGGCGACCACGCCCCTACTCCGTCGTTGGCATCCAACAGCAGCAAGCGACCGCCGACGTCGCCCTTCCCGCTCACCGTCTTTGTCGACACCGCCGCCTTCCGTCCCGAGTCGGCCGTCGTCCGCATCGGACCCGTACGCTCGCGCACCCGCGACGACGTTATGCTCGAGTGCGGATCCGAAGTCGGCGGTATCGAGAGCTGCGAGGACGATGACCTGGCGAGCGACCCCTCCGACGAGGCTCAGGAGACGCTCGAGTGCCACTTCGCCGAACCCGACGCTGTCGAGACCGGCGGACGCCTCGTCCTCTCCCCGCGCGCCTGCCCTGGATGGCACGAATTCTGGTCGAGCGCAGAGGAGCACCAGGCGCACAAGTCGCGCAGGGAGGGAGGCGAGACGCTCGACAGCTTCGTTATCGGCCTCTCGATCGAGGCGCAGCAGCCCGACGCAGTGGCCGTGTCGGAACGGTGGTGGGTGGGACACCTCCGGTTGGATCGCTCGCGTGCCTCATGGCCGCTCGCTGGCAATGCCCTGTCGCGGCAGCCCGGCAACGAGGAGAGCGTGTGGCACCCGGACAATGTCAACCGCATCAGTGGGACGATGCAGGATCCGCTGCTGCCCAAGACGAGTCACGTGGATCCTGCCGATCCACAGCAGGGTGTCTACATCGAGCAATCATCGTGGAACCTAGGCGTACAGATCCGCATCCCGTCGGCCACGACCAACCCGCGGTCGAACCGCACCGCCGCCGCCACCGGCGACGGGGCGTCGCTGCTGCTGCCGCCGGAAAAGGTGTTTGCGCCCGTAGCGGGCCAGGTGGTGTGGTCACGGCCCTATGTGCGGCGCAAGCCGCCGCTGGTGGGAGCGGGGGCGGGCTTGAACGACGAGGTGGACCACTGCCTCATGATCCGCGATGAGTGGTCAATCGTCTACCAGATCTTTGGCATCGATCCCGCAACGATCGCTGTGGGTGAGGGCGACGAGGTGGCGCGCGGCGAGGTGTTGGGCCATGCGCTGCGCGAGGGTCTGTCGTCGATCCCGCCGTCGACCGAGGCGCCGGCGGACCACGGGGAGAGCAAGGACGACCGTGCAGTGCGATTCTACCCGTACCGGTACCGAAAGCTTGAGGTGCGGGTGGCGAGACCACATCGAAGCTGGCGCGAGTGGAAGGATCCGGACGAGGTAGGGTGGCAGTTTTTCCAGCCGTTGCAGGTTCTGCGCGAGGGGAGGGTGGCAAGGACGGGCAAGAGGTACAGATCGGGAGTACCGCCGTATGGATCGCCGACGACGATGTACTTTGCGAGACCGGCGAAGGCGGAGGATGGGATGGAGGGGGCGGCGGCGACGGTGGCGTTTGCGTCGTCAGAGGATTTTTTCACGCCGACGCTAGAGGGCAAGGTGGTGGTGGTGGCAGGGTTTGAGGCGTTTCAGCAGACGCCGGGGGATGTGGAGGATGGGATGGAGCCGGTGGCGGTGTATGCGATGGATTTAGGCGTGAGGAAGTGGGGACAGGGCCAGAGGGTGGGGGAGAGGGAGAGGTGTAGTTTGGGAGGAGAGGAGGGGGAAGGGGAGAGGTGGCGGACGATGTGGGAGCATAGCAAGGTATGTTCTTTTTCTTTTCCCTTTCTGTCTTTTTTGACAATTTTTGGTCCCTTACGAACACACCAAAGCTGACTAGCTGTTTCCATCTCTTCTCTTCCTTCCCTCCTCCCCTCGTGTTCCGCAGATCCCAAACGCCTGGACCTCCCCCTTCCTCACCTCGAAACCGGCGAGCGTCCGATGGCAATCCAAGCTGCTCTCGCACTACCAGGCGAGCTTGAGCTACGGCCGATTCTTCCCCACGCGGTTCACGAGCCAGTTTGACGAAAAGGCTAAAAGGCTGTTTTACGTCGTCGGAAGGCAGGTTAGGGGTGAACCGAAAATCCAGGGTGCCTTGGATGTCAGGAGGGATTTGATGTATGAGGGACCAGGGAGGTATAGGTTGGTGCTGAGGGCGAGAGATTTTTGGGGGAATACGGGGTGTGTGGATGCTGATGTGGTGCTGCAGTGAGAGGGGATATGGCGTGCGAGGGAGGTGGCGATGGGGTTATGATGGATATTTTGAAGAGTAATGAATAGAGGATTGTGCTTGGTACGATATATCGTGCGAGGGCGAGGGGGTGTGGTGGAAAATGGTAGCGTACTGTGCTTGAATGAGCGAAACCACCTCCTTATTCCTCTTGCCTCGCTATCAGCTTTCATCATGGCGGTACGGAAGGTGACAAGGCAAGCCCTCCCCTCCATCCCTAGGAAATAGGATATCCTCATTCCTAGAAAAAACCATACCTCCATCCCCTTAACATTGTGAGAAAAAGGGAAAAAATGTTGACCGAAGTGGGATTCGAACCCACGGAAAACTGGAGGAGAAGCCTACACTCTGCGCGGCCAAGAACGCTACGCGGTATCTTGAAGCCAGCCCCATAACCACTCGGGCATTCGGCCTTAACAATAACAACGGAAAATTTAAATTTTACTTATTTGTTTTAAATTTCTTGGAATTTCTCGGTTGAATCTTGACCAAATGCGTTCTGAACTGCCCAATTTGTACGACACATGGCCCCACCTTAGTTTGGTTACTCTTCTCCATACAACAACGGGGCACTCCTTTCCACCAACCAGCGTCTCATGCTGCCTCATCAACCCCGTCTTGAGCGGACCCTCGTCCAAGGTACCCGTGATCCCAAACCATCCCGGCACCAAGTGGTACTGCGTTGCCGGCGGTTCTCGATGAGGCGCGACACTAGCTTCGTTTCCTCTTCCTTCTCCTCTCTCCCGTTCCAGCCATATCGGTCATCGCGGTGGAGGAACCACGACCTCCGCGGCGGCCTACAGGAATTGGTACCCAAGCCACCTTGGCGACAGACGCGTAGAGGACTTGGTCATCCGTCGCTGGTCCTTGTGACCACTTCAGGAACCTTTCGTCCTCCAGCCACATGTACCACGGCGCTTCGACAGCAGCCCGAGTCCCGCCAAGCCTCGGTGCGCGTGGTGATACTGAAACACCATCACGCCAAGGCGCAAGCCAAAATCGTTGCTCGCCGACAAGACGATGTGGATGTACGCAGGGTCCAGCCCCGTTTCCTTGTCCACTAGGCGCTGGGAGGACAGATAGTACCGAGCAATTATATGTAGAGTATGATAATCGGAGCGACTCTCGATAACAAATCACGTTGCTGCGCGCGATAGGCGTGACTCGAAAACGTCTGCCGTTTGCCTTCCTCCTCCGGCGATACGAAGGATGAAGCGGACGCGCGCGACCATCGCCAACCCTCCCTCTCGATTATCCCCGACGGGGGCGGCTGCGATCCCTTCGCGAAACTGTCGCGTCCTCGTGATAAATGGACGCCAGCAGATAGAGGACGACCCTGGACGTGGCCGAATTGGTACTACCCAACGAAAGGACGAGCAGCAGATGGTCCCATCCTGGCTTGCGCGGCCGCCTTGCTGGCCCGACGATAGCCTCCGGTGCTCGGCCGCACCGAATCGTTGTAGATACACTTCAGTCTCCTCGTCAAGACGACGCGGCAACCACCTTCCCCACCACACCACGTTCGGGATGCCACTCGAACCCCTCCTTGGCCCATCGCCAGATGAGGTAGGCCCTCAGCTCCTTGTCCAGCGGCAGCACCTTTTTCCACTCCGCCACCCCGTCCTCAGCATTCGGTGCGGTTACAGCGACATCCGACGCCGCTGCCACCGCCGCCGGCTTGACGCCCCCCTTGTCCGTCACGGTGGCCAGCCGGTGAATGGTAGCGTCGAGCGCCTCGGGGGCGACCGTCTCGCTCTTTGGTGCGTCGATCTTCATCTGGCGATCCAGCTGCTCCCGCAACCTCAGCTCGGCCGGCGCCACGGGCCTCTCGCCCGCTAGCCCCTTCTGTGCCCCACCATCGGCGATAAAGATGCGGTACGAGTCGACCGCGTAGCGGCCCACGCCGGGGTAGGCGCCGATCGGCGTCAACGGACAGCCCCTCGACCGCGCCTTGAACCGGTTGGCCGGGTCGTGCGGGATCTCCACCATGGCCTTGGACATCTCAATCAGCCGCTTGGCGCGGATATTGTGCAGGCCCAACGGCTGCAGCAGCTCCGTCAGCTCCGCCAGCGAGGCCTGGGCGAGCGCGTGCTCGTCCGGCCAGCGCGACAGCAAACGCCAAAAGATGGGCATGGCGGCGCGACCGCGCGTCTGGTTAAGCAAGCAGGTGGCCACCAGCAGCCGAAAGACGTTGGGCGATACGAGCTCCTGGATGAGGCCGTAGAAATTCGAAGATCGCTCGAGGGCGTGGACGGTAAAGGGTCGCGAGGGCGTGGTTTCGTCGGTAGCATCAGCTGCGTCTGGTTTTGCCTCGGCTTGGATCTTGGTCGTCCTCTCGGCGCGACGACGTCCGGCTCCGATGTGGGCCGAGGACGACGCTAGCGCGACTGCCTCGGCTGGCTCGGGCGGCTCTTGGACAAAGTACTTGGAACGCTCGATGCGCTTGCTCCGGCGTCGTGCAGGTCGGCCCAGGAGGGGCGAGCGTGGTCCTCGATCTGTTTCTTGTAGCTGCTTGGGATCGGTGGCCACTTGGAGGAGGGTTGCGGTGACGGCAGCTTGAACCCGGCCGGTGCGGCATTTGGCAAAGTGAGGCGAGACGACGCGCGGCCGGGAGCGCGTCATGGATCGGGTGGTGACCATAGAGGCGGATGCATCGAGCCTCGAACGTCCATAGTGGTTTTTGTTGAGGTGGGACGCTGTAGGCCACTGTCTGGACGAAGGGTGAGGAGGAGAGGGCAGGGGGAGGAGGCATCTTTTGGCACAATGCCTTTTTGACCGACGTCAGCGTCGGTTCGGCCAATTGCGGCGTGTCGGCGTCTTGTCTGCCTTCTCGGACGAGATATGCGCGCTGGTTGTCGTTGGGTTTTTATTTTTATTTTTATTTTTATTTTTATTTTTATTTTTATTTTTTATTTATGTTTTTCGCTGGAAAACGAAGAAAAAGAAAAGTTTAGTTTTCTTCCAAATGTTGGAGCACGTATCGCTACGTTACGCGAAAGAGAGGCGGGTAAGCGTAGAGGCCTCTTTTATGTAGGGCCGGTTATGCTGGGGCCCTCCTTCTTCTTCTCCTATGGCAATCGCCCACCTGTCATACGTCCCCCCACCTCCGCTTATCCGCACCGCCTCCTCGCCGTCCGCTTGATACTCTATACCCCTTACTCCTTCCCCTTCGCCGCCTCACTCCTTCCTCTGCCCCTCTCTCTCTCCTCCGCTCGACGTCGCATCCTCACATACACAACCACCATCATGTCGCTCGACCAGCTCCCCGATGACCACTATCGTCCCACCTACGAGGACATCCACGTCTCCATCGGCCAGTCGGCGCGCAAGATCCGCGACGAGTTCGACCCGGACCTGATGGTCGCCATCGGCGGCGGCGGCTTCTACCCGGCGCGTGTGCTTCGCACCTTCCTCAAGAAGCCCAGCTCGCTTGACCCCACCAAGCTGCGTAACATCCCCATCCAGGCCATCGGACTCAGCCTCTACGAAGAGGTCTCGGGCACCTCCGAGGGTCAGATCGGAAACGAGGTTGTCAGGACCCAGTGGCTCGACGCCAAGACCGTCAGCGGACACAAGGGTGCCGGAAAGATTGAGGAGGGCAAGGACGCCGGCGGTCTGCTCGGCAAGAACGTGCTCATCGTCGACGAGGTCGACGACTCGCGAACCACCTTGCAGTGAGTACCGGCGCTTCCTTGCTGGCCCCCGCCTCCATTTGCGCGGAACCGTCTCCTTTGAACCCGCTTAGGAACGGGTCCTCTGGGCCAAGGAGTGCCCCCGAGTCTTGTGTGATCATCGCTAACACACATCCCGCCCCACGACCTTGATGCCCGTGCATGGCTTGGTGCGCTTGTTTGCTGCATCGACCGAACCGACTCACCTCGTCCTACTCAGGTACGCCTACTCGGAGCTGCTCAAGGACGTGCGACAGGCGATCAACAACCTCAGCGCCGAGGACCGCGCCTCGTTGCCGCCGACGCGCTTCGCCATCTTCGTGGTGCACAACAAGGACAAGAAGGGCGGCAAGCGCGGCACGCTGCCCATCCTGCCGGCCGACCTGCCCAAGGGCGAGGACAAGGTCGTCGACGGCGTCAGCGAGGGTGTGCGCTACTACACGACGCAGGACACGGGCGACGTGTGGATCTCATACCCTTGGGAGGAGGAGGACATCATCGAGCACAACCGCCTTGCCGCGCTCGCCAAGAAGCTCCAAGTCAACCAGGCTAGGTAAAGAGGAAGGTGCCCATCGTCCGTCGCTTGCTCGGCGCGCCAGCATCGCCGTGCCTCGCTCTGTCACGCGTGACGTGGTACCTGCACTGTTTGTCAGTGGAAAAGGAAAGGAAAGATGGAAAACGCTGTTCCTGGATGGGCGGAACGGAAGCATCAAATTGCAGCTGACGATTCAATAAGCTCCGTGCGGATATTGTCGCTGCTGCCGGGCGTTGCGAGATGCGGGTGGTAACTCTTAGTCGCCCACGCCGGATCCCGGTCGCTCCGCCGCCTAGCGGCCCACGCGTTTCTCTTCCTCCCTCCCTCGGACACACTTTAGACGCCTCCCTTCCCAACACGGCAGCCGGCGCTGGTTTGCTCGCGTCTCTTTCTTCCGTCGCTGCCACCTGCTCCTGTGCCCCCCTTCACCCTCCACTTTTCCCTTCGTATTTATCCTCACATTCGCCTTCGCACACTGCCCCACTGTATAATGAGAGACCGTTCGCGTTGCACTTTTGCGTGGTGATTCGCCTACCCCAGTCGGCAAGCTCGGGCGAGGCTTCGGTGGCGCGAGCAAAAGGTCCTGATCTTGCTTCGCGACCTGCTCTTTCGGCCGAATGGTCGGCAGATCGCGTTGCGCCATGCGCTTGTGTAAGCAAATACAGGGACGATGGCTTAGCGGTGTGTATGCTTCGCCTGCATGCGAACGGTTGAGTTGCTATGTACAGTTAGAGGCGCAGGACTGCCGCCGCCGCTCCACCTTCGGTAGTCAGGCTGAGTAGTTGAGCTGCGTTTGCTGACTGCAAAGCGCTCTCGCTAACCTGTTAAAGAGGTGTATCGATGGAAGAAGAATCGGTGGAATACCCATAAACTGAATTTTTATTTCTGCGAATACAAAGGCAGCCCTTGTGACCTGCGAGTGGGGCGGGAAAAAGGCTGGCCCAGACCTTGCTCGCACCGACCCTTGAATTCGGGGTGAAAGGGAAAAGGGAAAAATCATAATCATGAATTGTTAATCGTGAATTGAAGGGAAAAAGGAAAAACCAAAACGCGCGCGCACGGCTGCAAGGTCGCAGAGTCCAACCGACAGACCATCAGAAAGCGCGCCACAACACAGACAGGCCTGGGAAGAGTCACCGAGGCTTAGGGGAGGCGGCGCACCAGCGCAGAGGCCAAAGAAAAGGCAGGCAGCCAAGGGAGAGACACGTCCGCACGCACACCCCACCCCACCTTGGACACACGCGCACGCGAGGCACACGAGGCTGGTCCCATCTCTCGTTCCAAAAGAGAAAGGGCCTCAAAGGTGTGGGTCAGCCCGACGCGCAGAACAAGATGGCGGGTTGCATGTGTGCGTGTGTGAGCGTGGGTGTGTGCGTGCGTGCGTGCGTGTGTGTGTGCGTGTATGTGTGTGTGTCTAAGAGTGCGCGCGCAGGCTAAGAGAGCTAGGGACAGAACCAGAGAGAAGAGAGAGAGTGAGAGGAGAGAGAGGAGAGAGAGAGAGAGAGAAAGAAAGAGGGAGAGAGGGTGACTGACTGAGTGAGTGTGTGAGTGTGTGTGTGTGTGTGTGTGTGTGTGTGTGTTTTTGCGCGAGGGAGCGCCCCGAGCGTCGTCTCCTCCGGTTGGTTGGTTGGTTTGATGGGGGACAAGGCCAAGCCCAAGCCCAAGCCCAAGCCCAAGGGCAGCGGCGCTCGCCGACCTCGTCATCGGCATCGCCCTTCTTCGCCGCCTGTGACCTCCCTCTCGCTTTCCATCCATCTTGGATTCCCACTCCCAACTGCCATTACTGCACTGCACACGCCACTCTGGACCCTGCTCCCCTCCCTCCCATCATCCTCCCTTCTTCTTCTGCCGTGCTCGCTTCCAGTTTGCTTCTCGCCAACGCCTTGCCAAACCGCTTCGCACTTCCATAACATACGAGCAAACGACCCCTCGACTAGACCCGCTCCACCAAACGTCTGCACCGCACGCCCAAGAGACCATACGCATTCCCATTGAAAAGGAGAATCAAAACACACACGCACAAATCGGCAGACGAGCATTGCTTTTCGCCACATCTCACGGCCCACGCACACGCGCCCCGGCCACCCTTAGTCCCACGTCACAGCTCGACAGTCACGACGCATAGCACCGCACCACAACGTACCCCACCTACCACTCCGCTAGCAAGCAGCAATGGCCGACCTCAACCAGAGCGTGACGGACAACGTCACCAACACCACCGGTGCCGTCCTCGAGGAGGCTCCCGTCTCGCAGAACCCCGGAAACACCGGCGACGAGGCCTTCAAGGTGAGTTGCCACATCACGGTGGCGTCGCCGCAGTCGTTTGCGATGACGTCGCGCCAGACGTGCGCTACCCCTTCGTGTCGGCCACCTCTCTGTCTGCGCATCTTCAAGGCCGGCTTGTCGAATGCCGATCCACCCGGTAGATGTGGCACGGACCAGCGTCGTCCGGCTTGGCGCCATCGTTTTCGCTCTCAGATGCGATTAGATGCATCCGGCCGAGCCTCGGCCGCGCCGAATCATTACCATTTACTGACCGAATGCTGCCGGTTGTCCCGACTTTCGCGCCACCCAGGTCTTTGCCGGTAACCTTGCCTTTGCGACTACCGAGGATGAGCTCAAGACCGTCTTCTCCGAGGCCGGTACCGTGTAAGTGTTTCCCCGCTGGCGCAGAGCTGTTCTTGTTCTTGTTCCCCTCTGGTTCGAAACTCGATGGCGTGTCTGACGAGCCTCGTCTGTCCCCTTTTCGTTCCGCCCCCTTGCACGATCTGGCCACACGCAGGACACAAGCACAGATCATCACCCGCGGCACTCGATCCCTCGGATACGGCTTCGTCACCTTCTCGTCGGAGGCTGAGGCGCAGAAAGCGGTGCAGATCCTCGACAAGAAGGAGGTCGGTGGCCGCCAAATCAGCGTTGAGAGCGCCAAGCCCCAGGCCCCCCACGTCGAGGGCGAGGGCAAGAAGGGTACCAAGGCCAAGAAGAGCGAGAAGAAGCCCCGCAGTGGTGTGAGCAGTAGTAGTTTTCCCCTTTCCGGATCTGCACCTCCGTCGGCATAGGAAGGGCGGGGTGGCTGACTTGTCCTCGTGTGCTCTCCGTGGGCTGCGATCTGTACCTTTCCCTGCAGGCCCGAGCCGCTCGACGACCCAGGACGGACGATGGCGAGGAGGGTGGCGCCGAAAACGAGGAGTCTTCGGCCAAGGAGGGCGACGGTGTGGCGAACGGCGCCAACGGAGCCGGTCAGTCCAAGTCGGCGCGCCGCCGCCAGAAGAAGAAGGCGGCCGTCGCTGCGGCCAAGGCCAACGGCGAGACGACCGAGGGCGAGGCCGAAGCCAACGGCGCATCGGGCGAGGCCAAGCCCAAGGCGACCAAGCCCAAGCGCCAGCCCAAGGGTGCGCCGACGGGCGAGCCGAGCCAGACGCTGGTGTTTGTGGCCAACCTGGCTTTTGAGACGACCGACGAGACGCTTGCTGCGGCCTTTGAGAAGAGCTTCAAGATCAAGTCGGCTCACGTCGTCAAGAGGAAGGTGGGCAACCGCAGCAAGGGCTTCGGCTTTGTTGACTTTGCCGACCACGCCGAGCAGACGCGGGCGGTCGAGACGATGCAGAACGTCGAGATCGACGGCCGAGCCATCAGCCTCAAGGTGGCCGTCCAGTCGGACCGCTCCAAGCCCGAGGCGGCCGAGGGCGAGGCGGAGGCTGTGGCCAAGCCCGAGGCCACCCAGGCCTAGGCAGCTGGACGAGGAGGGCGACCGTTCCGGGCAGGCCGACTTTTGCCCACGACAATGAAGAGTGGGGATGGCTGTTATTGCTACGGAAAGATGCACTACAGAGGGAAAAGAAAAGGGGTTAGGATGAAGCGCGGGTGCAAGGGAGAGGATGCGGTTATAGGAAGGGGATGGGGATGCGGCATAGGTGCGCGGATGGCACGCAATAGGCCCTCTGGGTCGAGGGGACCTTTGTCAGAGCGCACGACGTCGGCCCTGTGCACGCGCTGTAGGGATAGGATTGGAATGCATTGGCGGGTGGAAGGGGTCGAGGGAGGCGGATATTGTAATGAGCTGGACCGATGCACCCGCTGCGGCGATGTAACGTGTTTGTGATAACTCTGTCTGCCACTGTGTCTGCGTGTGTGTTTTGTCTTTTTTTTCGTTTGTATGAGAGCGAGTTAAAAAAGCCAACCTGTGTCGGTGCATCGGCAGTGCGGGCGCCATGGGGGATGGGGGAGTGTGTGTGGCACGCGCAAAGTGCTGCGAGCTGGTGGGGCGCGCATCGCATGGCTCGAGGCCCCGCGCGCACTGCACCACACGATGGAGCCTGTCTCAGGCATCGGCGGCAGTGGTGGTCACATGGCGTGGTCGGTTTCCATGCCGCCCCCTTTGTCACTTTTCTGCCTTGGCCCGTTCGCCTCTCTATCTCTCGCCCTGCCGCGTCGCTCAAAGTTGGCCCCTCTCAAAGATCCCAGCTGGCTCCTCTTGCCGCGCCTTGCCACCCACTTTCTGGCCGCAGCTGCCTGTCCCTCTGCATTCCAACCCGCTGCTTGATGCTCACCCGCTCCATCCCGCCCTTGCCACGGCTGCTGCACCCTCTTGGCGTGCTCTCGTCTCCCCCCTCCACTTGTCGCCCCCGTTTGCCCTCCTCGCTTTCCCTCGCACGCCGCACCATGTCGACCTCCCCCTCCTCCTCCTCGGCCGTCGCACCCGCACTGCCCACCTTCTCCAAATCCCCCGTCCCCCCCAACCCGCTGCGTGCCAACACGTACGTCAAGACGGCCGCCTGCCTCATCATCGGCGACGAGGTGCTCAACGGCAAAACGCGCGACAGCAACTCGCACTACTTTGCCAAATTCTGCTTCACCCTCGGCATCGATCTGCAACGCATCGAAATCATCCCAGACGATGTCGACGAGATTGTCGAAGCCGCACGGCGCCTCACGGCCAAGCACGATCTTGTCATCACCAGCGGCGGCATCGGTCCCACACCCGACGATATCACGTACGAATCCATCGCCAAAGCCTTCGATGCCGGTCTAGAGTACCACGACGAGACGATCCGAAGGATGGCAGAGAACCTAAAGGCCAGGAACGTGGATACAAGCGGGATTACAGACGAGATGGTCAAGGCGAGGAAGAGGATGGCGCTGTTTCCGGATAGGGAGGTGGAGGTGATTTTCCCGACGGAACAGCTGTGGGTGCCTGTGGTGAGGATGAGGGGGAAGCTGTGCATTTTGCCGGGTGTGCCGAGGCTGTTTGAGGTGAGTGGGTGGCGCCAAGGCGTGCTTTTGCCGCTTCTCTTGGTTCCGTTGCGCCTCTCTCCGTCTTCGTTTCCTTCCCCGTCGGACAATCCTTTTACTGACCCTTTTTTTCCCCCAAACTCCCCTACCGATCCAACCGCTTCTCCTTGGTGCCTCGACCCCGACCGACATACGGACAGGCTCTGCTCGACGGCCTCGAGGCCTACATCCCGATCGACCCCAACCGTCCGCGCCCCTATCGGCTGCTGATCCACACCAAGCTACCAGAGAGCAACATCAGTCCGTTCCTCGTCAAGCTGACGGAACAGTGCAAGCCCGAGGGCATCAAGGTCGGATCGTACCCCAAGTGGAA
This sequence comes from Thecaphora frezii, assembly GCA_026284005.1. Taxonomy (NCBI): domain Eukaryota; kingdom Fungi; phylum Basidiomycota; class Ustilaginomycetes; order Urocystidales; family Glomosporiaceae; genus Thecaphora; species Thecaphora frezii. Next base: position 6,282 of record JALNIF010001573.1, on the reverse strand, counting down.
CAATGGCGTCGACGTGTCGCTCATCGGCGAGGACCTGGCGAGGCTCCAGGAGATTGGAAAGCAGGTCGAACAAGAGGTCCAGGGACAGATTGTGGAGCAGGGTAAAGTGGGAGAGACTTGGAGCGCCCCCGCTGCCAACACCCAGGCGCAGGGTAAGATGTAGCCTTCCTGACCAGGACTGCAGAAGAGGGGAGCGCATGCCGGTGCAGAATTTCAAACATGGTACGATGTGGATTACTTGGGGCGTGGAGCGTCGGTGCTCGGTGCTCGATGCTCGATGCTCGGTGCCGGTCCGTTCTGTCTCGGAGGGATTCTTGGTGCTACATTACTTTTGATCATCACCTGACGGTGGGTGGGTGAGGTGGGGCAGGTACGCAACCACCTCCTCCACTTCTGTCTTGGTTGCACAAAGGGCCGTCCGCCTTGCCGCTCGAAAAAGGGGGGCTGGGAGGCCAACGCACGTCCCTTGGGTTTTGCCTTTTGGCGCCCGTCCCCCTGTCTCGAGCCAGTGCTCCATTTTTGCCCGGACGGACAAGGACAAAGTTTGGCTCTCCTGATGCCTCGGAAGCTCGAAGTGCCTTCCGTGTGGGCTTCATTTCGTTCGATGCCCTCGGGCCTCGTCTCGTCGTCTCGTAGCGCCCAACCCCTCCGACGCCTGGTGAGGTGCTGAAATCCCCAGAGACTCCGAGAGTGGGGGGTTGTTGTGGACTCCTCACCACCATCACAACACCACCACCGGCGCTTCGGGGCCACGGTAGACAGCGGAACATGGATCGCCTACCGCTTCCAACCGTGCAAGACAAGACGGTTGGGACAGAGTCATCGGCAGCGGTAGCGCGAGCCGGGGTGTCGGCGGGGGCGACCTCGATCTACAAACCGCAGCAGCACGCTGCGGTTGGTGGAGAGCGAGGCCGGAAACGATCCAGACCTTCGTCGCCGTATACCGCTGCCACGGCATGGTACGATCACGGCGCCGCGCATTTCGGCAAAGGGTGGACCGCCTCGTCCCTCCCTTATGCGGCGGTCGCGCGGCCGAAGCCAGCAGCAGACAAAACCGACCCTTGCTCGCTCGTCAGAGTGTTGAGCATCGCTAGAGAGTGGTTAAATCGCCCAGCAGAGGTGTCGCCACGGTCATCGTCTTCGGGGTGCGGAAGAACCACCTCTCCCAGCAGCAGCAGCAGCGGAGAACGCGAGAGTTCGGCGTTGTCCTACCGGAGCGCCGTCACCGATACCGAGGAGCACACAGAGGCAAAAGGACAGTGCGAGGGTGCGAGGGATGCAGGACGAGGCGAGTCGGAACAACCCTTCGCCGAGCGCGGGCAAGAGCGGAGAACGGGTCTTCTACACGCACGATCCGGTCGGGAGGGGGGTAAGGCGGCGGAATGTGGACGGGGAACGAGCGTTGAAGCCATCGCCGCCGTATCCCTGGCATCGACGAGTAGAGCAGGGCCACACTCTCTCCACCCGCCTTCGTCCCTCTCACCACCCGGTCCTGGGGCTTTCACGCAGCCCCCCGCCCCCCGCCCCCCACCGTGGGAGGGGGAACACCGCCCTCCCTCCCCTCACCACGAGCGGCGCCACGCAACGACGCACGACTTTGCACACCTCTACATGCAGCGTCGCCTCAACCGATACCGAGCTGAGCACGGCCGGTCCCCTCCCCACCACAAGCTCGTGGGGCTGCAAAGAAAGGCGGTTCCGGCGTTGGTGAGGACCAGGACTTTGCAGATGCTGGCGCGCAAGTATGCCAAGTGCGAGGGTGGTGGGAGGAGAAGGAATGAGGTCGGGGAAAGAGAGTGCGAAGGGATGGAGACACGGAAGGTGGCGGGCAAGGTGGAAAACAAGAAGGAACAAGCAGACATACAGGAGGAGCAAGAGGACCACTCGAGCGATTGCGACGAAAACGACTTCTCCCCTCTCTCCTCCACCTTTTATCCCTCCCTTTCCCTTCCCAGGACACACTACCTCCCGCCTCTCGCCCGCCTCTCGGAAGTCTACACTCACCTCGGACTCGCCACCACCACCCTCTCTCCGCTCCTCCCTGCACTCTACATGTGCATTTCTCTCCTCCTCCACCCCCCGACTTCCCGACCTACCACCCCTACCGACGACGATATGGCCGCACAAGTCGAACAGACAGTGGCAGAGTACCGCTGCAACCACGTCCTCAGGGGTTTGAAAGGAATCGTTGCGTATATCCTCCGAAAAAGAGCACAGGGTAAAGAAGAGCAAAGGATAGAGAGGATGGCGAAGAAAAAGGCGCATAGGGTGTTGGATGCGATCCAGGTGTGGGTGCAGTTTGAGGTGGTTAGGACGGATAAGAGGTGGATGGTGGGTGGCAGGGAGGCGTGCGAGTGGTGGTTGGATTGAGAGGGGCTCGACTGATTTCAGTCGTCAGGCGTAGCGGCGACGAGCGATGAGGGCGAGAAATTTATACCTTAGATTTGTTTTTGGTTGCAAGCGTATGTATGTGTGTGTCGGCAGGCGGGCATGATTCGTGTGAGGGGTGGTACACAAGAGTCCTACAGAACCTTTTGCTACAGCGGCATGACAACAATGACCCCTGCCGCGGGCTTCAACGGCCCATCCCGGCCCTTCGCGCACTCCGGTCCTTGTTCCGGTGATCCCTCCCCCCACCGCCTCCTCCGCCACCACCACCGCCCGCGCCAGCACCGGGCCCTCCACCACCACCACCTCCTCCTCCTCCTCCTCCTCCGCCATGATTACCATTGCCACGATTCCGATCGTTGCGTCCAGGTCCGCCACCACCGCCATTAACTCCGGGTCCGCCACCGCGTCCGTCATATTTCCGATCGTCAAACCCTGGACCATACCGTGGCGCCGCGGGCAGCGGATGGGCAGATCTTGGTCCGCTCGGCGGTTGCTGCTGCGTCGGCGTGGCAGGAGCGGCGGCGGCACCTCCCCATCCCCGAGCGGCCCTCGGTTCCGCCGGCGCCGCGTTCGAGCCGGTTCCTTGGGCTGCCGGAGCGGACGGCGGCTGCGCCGAGGCCGAGGCCGGGGCGGGCGTCGTCGACTCGGTGCCGCCTCCTCCGTTGCCGCTGCCGCCGGGAGCGTACTTGGCCGAGCGGTTGATCTTGACACGCTTGTTGCCACTCTCGGCCAGGCCCGCCGCCGATTCGGGGCTGCGGGCCCGCGACGGTGTCTCGCTTCCCCGTCCCCCTCCTCCGCCGCCTCCTCCACCATGAGTGCCCGAGGCCGCAAGCGACGAGCTCGAGTCCGAGGCGGCGAGGCGGTCGGCCAACGATCGCTTCTTGCCCGCCGTCGTCGCGGCCCCGGAGCCGTCTTCTTCTGGACGGACAGGAGGCCGCTCGTCCCTCCGCCTCGGCGCGGTCGGTGGCGGTCCGCTCTGGGGCGCGTTGGGCGTGTTGGGATTGGCGGCATTGCTGCCAGTCCCTTGTCCCTGCCCCTGCCCCTGCGCAGGGCCGGATCGCGAAGCTGCCGGACCAGTGGGCGGTTCGCGGTGGTCGAAGCCACCCTCTCGATCGGCGCCCCGTTTCCGTTTGGCGCCGATGTCGACACCGCCGCCCCGGCCGCGACCGCTACGATCCCGAGGCCCCGTGGGCGGTGCAGGGGTGTTGGGGACCGTAGGTGCCGACGCCGCCTCTTCGGGCGCAGCTCCGGCTGCGTTTCTCCGGCCGTCGTTTCTGTCTCGATCGCGTTCGCGTTCCCGGTCGCCGCGATCGCCGCGGTCGGAAGCAGAGGCGCCGGCAGGTTCGGCGCCGCGGCGACGTTCGGTGCGGTCGCGCTTCTCGCCGCGGTCGTCGCGGTCTCGAGCGCTTCTGCCGTTGCCTCGATCACGGTCCCGGTCGCGCTCTCGGTCGCGTTCCCGCTCGCGATCTCGATCCCGGTCGCGCTCCTTGTCCTTGTCTTTATCCTTGTCCTTTTCCTTTTCCTTGTTGCGGTCGCGCTCCCTGTCCCGTGCACGATCCCCGCGCTCGCGTTCCCGTTCGCGGTCTCGGTGCGACGCCTCCCTATCCCTGCGATGCTCGCGATCCGCACGGTTACGCTCACGATCCCGCTCGCGGTCGCGGTCGCGATCGCGTCGGCTATCGGCAGTTTCGCCACGATCACGCTCACGGTCGCGATCGCGCTCCCGGTCACGGACAGAGCCGGCGGCCGAGCGAGCGTGCGAGTGAGTCGACTCGACGCTAGCTGCTCGGCTCGACTCCCTGCGTCCGGTGTTGGAGGAGGGATGGGCGCTGGGAGAAACGTCCCGGGAAGCGGCGGCCGAGTGTCGCGGTGATGGCTGCGTCGAACGGGCAACATCATCCGACCAAGGGGCAGGTCCCCTTCGGTCGTCCGAGCTATGCGCCTGCTCTCTACCTCGACCAGCGTCTCGTCCTCCGGCGGCGGCGGCAGCAGCAGCCCCACGCTCGCGCGCGGCCTGGGCGCTCTGCGTCGACGCGGGGCTTCTCGGAGGGTTCATGCTGTCTAGCGCGGCCTGCCTCGCGACCGAAGCGGCGCCGCGCACCTCTCGTGAGGGTGCGCTATTCTGGGCGCCGGGGGCAAGAGGCGGGCGCTCGGCCGCGGTGCCATTGGAGCCAGCCGCTGCCGGTCTGCGATCTTGAGCCGACAGCGGCGTATTGCGGCCGTCGCGCGTACTGTTTGCCGCATCCCGAGCTGCAGGCGTCTGCCGCAGAGGCGTCGAGGTACCCGAAGCGCGGCCCCGGTCGCGATCGCGATCGCCGGTGTGGTCTCGGGCCGTTGCGGGTTGGCCTGGACCAGGAGCGGGTGTGCCCTTGAACGAGTCGGATACTCCAGCTCGTTGGTCGTCCGAGGCGCCCCGTCCGCCCGGCACCGACGCTGCCTGCTTTACATCCTGGTTTGGTTGCCGCTGCGGCGGCTGCTGGGCCCTGCCGTTGGCGGCCTCTGCGTTCGACTGGTTTCGCTGAATGCCTGGCTTTGTCGGTAGGCCGAGGCTGGATGCTGCGGTCGTGGAGTTGGATCGTGGCAGCCGTTCGGGTGCTGATGCAGCGGTGGCTGCAGGAGCGTTGCGAGCAGCGGGAGATGCGGGCTTTCCGTTGGCCGGTGGCGTACCCGCCGTAGCAGCAGCGGCGGCGAAGGCGGATGAAGACGACGATTGTGGCGTCGGCGCCATAGCAGGCGCAGGCTGCGATTGTTGAGGCTGCTTCGACTGCTGTTTGGATCCTGCGGGCAGGTTGGGGACCTTGCGCGCCTTGTGCACGGGCAGCCAGTCTTTCTTGCGAGCCTTGAGGGTGGCGAGGAGGCCGAGCGCCAGCACCTTGAGGTCGCCGCGTTGCTCGTTGGCGCTGAGCTTCTCGATGACCGCAAGCATCTCGTTGCCCTGCGTCTCGAGCAGCGGGTAGAACGGCGAGAGCCGCGTCATGATGACGATGGCGTTGCGGATGCGCATGTACTCCTTCGAGGTGAGGCAGGAGCGGAACGCGCTCTGGAGGCACTCTTGCCACTTGCAGTAGATCTGCCGGTACTGCTCCCAGCTGATCAGCGCTCCGCTAGGGATCTCCTCGCCGCCGCGACGGTCCTCCCAGCGCAGCTGGAAGCCGGGCAGCTTGTTGCCGATCGCCTCTTTGCGGTAGAGGTCCACGTTCCGGTGCCACGGGCTCAGGTCGGAGAGCACCGTGTGGAGGAAGCGCGAGTAGTTCCTCGCCTCGTTCTCGGTCGAGGAAAAGACGGTGGCGGCGACGTGCTCGACAAAGACCTTGTCGTAGACTGTCAGGCTGGAAAAGTTGCGTACGCCGAGGCCGTGCATCGTCTTGATGAACTTGCCCGCAAAGATGGCGTCGGTGGCTGAGAGGAGCGCTCGCGGGAAGAGGCAGTGTTGGATGATCTGTGCGGCCACGGTACCGCGGTCGGCCTCGTCGTTGAACCAGTGGTCCTTCTCCGAGAGCAGCCGCTTGCGCGTGACCTCGTGCGACTTGATCTGCTCCTTGAGCTCGGCGTTGAGCTGGGCCACGGTGTCTTGCAGCCGCTTGCGCTGATCCTCGCCGCACTCGCGAGCTAGCTGGTTGAGGCGCTTGGTCTCTTGGTGGTAGCGCTCGCTGGGGACATTGATGTCGGCTAGGCTCAGCTGCCAAAATGTGACGTAGAAGTAGGGGCCAAGGTGAGCCTGGGCCGCCTCCGGAAGCATTTCTCGAGCCGTGTAGACCGCTTCCGATAGACCGGGATGCCAGGGGCTCTTGATATTTTGCAGCTGGAAAATGGCAAGGCAAGGGGGAAAGAGCAAAGCGGGCATTGGACGATCGGGTCAGCACGTCCTTCAAACGTCTAGCTGTTGCTGTG